>LOJH01010134.1:0-16880 GCA_001685095.1 Ellobius talpinus
CCCCTTCATGCCTTCAAAACCAGTACCACCTGGGTGACTCTTACACATTACTAAATCCAGCTGCCAGCACAAGGTACAACCTTGGCCATCTCTGAAGTGTAGCTTCTCTGTTCTCTCTGGAAAGACTTCTGCTATGGGATAATGCTCTTGTACACATAAAGATTTGTTACTTGTATTGGTTTAATAAAACACTGATTGGCCAGTAACCAGGCAGGAAGTAGAGGCGGGGTGATCAGACTAGGAGAAGTCTGGGAAGAGGAAACGCAGAGATGTAGTCACCAGACAGACACAGAGGAAGCAAGATGAGAACGCCTTACTGAGAAAAGGTACCAAGCCACATGGCTAAACATAATATTATGGGTTAATTTAAGTTATAAGAGCTAGTTAATAATAAGCCTGAGCTCAGAAGCCAAAGTTTATAATTAATAGAAGCCTCTGTGAGTTTCTTTGGGGCTGAATGGTTGCAGGAGCAGGCAGGACAGAAACTTCCATTCACATAGTTCTCAGAGGATTTTACCTCAGTGATGTTGGCCTCTTCTTAATCACCACTAATTCCTTAGCTCCAACTGACAAACATCAAGTATCAGCAAAGTAAAGTTTCACTTCAGCAGTTCTGGTGTCTTGTTTATTTCAGATGACTCTGCAGCCCCAGCTAACCAGAACCACAGAATCTTAATTCAAAATAACAAATGGCCCTGAGAGAGTCTTTAAATTTCTCTCTGAAACTTCACAAATCAGGCCTCCATCTTCTGCACTGTTCTTAGCAGTCTTATCTTCCAAGCTCCCACAGATCATCCCACAGAACTCTTTACACTCAATGGCTCTTCTAGTTCAAACTTCCAAAGTCCTTCCAAAATCCTCCTAAAAACATGGTCAGATCTGTCACAGCAATTCCCCCACTATGCTGGTACCAATTTGTCTTAGTTGGGGTTTCTATTGATGTGTTGACTATGACAAAAAAGCAAGTTGGGGAGGAAAGCATTTATTTGGCTTTCAGTCCTACATTTCTGTTCATCGCTGAAAGAAGTCAGGACAGGAACTCAAACAGGGCAGGAACCTGGAGGCAGGAGCTGATGCAGAGGCCATGGAGGGGTGCTACTTACTGGATTACTTCCATGGCTTGTTCAGCCTGATTTCATAAAGAACCCAGGACCACCAGTCCAGGGATGGCACCACCCACCATGGTGGGCTGGGCCTTCCCCCCTTGATCACTAATTGAGAAAATGCCTTACACCTGGATCTCATGGAGGCATTTCCTCAACCGAGGCTCCTTTCTCTCTGATGACTCTGGCTTGTGTCAAATTGACACACAAAACCCTCCAATATACCCTTCAATTCTGGATCTAGGGGTCAGAGACAAGGAGAGCTAGAAACACAACGCATGAAGGAGATTCCATGAAGAGACCCATTTGTAGGCTTCAAACATGAGTACGACCCTATGGCAAGTACCCAGTTCAGTGCTACAGCTCATATGGCTGAGTCCTGGAGAATTTACTGTGAGGGATGGGAGATTAAGAAAGAAACACATACCAGGTGTGGTGGCATGTGCCTTTAATGCCAGTTCATGCGAAGCAGAGGCAGGTGGATCTCTGTGAGTTTGAGGACAACCTGGTCTAAAAATTGAGTTCCAGGACAGCTAGGACTATTACACAAGGAAACCCTGTCATGAGAGAGAGAGAGAGAGAGAGAGAGAGATGCACTAGCATAGAGATGCACCAGCAGCCTGGATACTCGTCGAGGTTATTCTATACAGCATACATGAGGATGTGGGCTAGCTAATCTTAGTAGGACATTTCAGTAGACAGTATCAGTAGAAGAGACATCTCAGGGAAGTGTGGTCATGCAGTTATCCCTGACAAATAAGCTGCCTTCTGTGCTTTTTGCATGCACTCCTTTTAGCTAAATGTCAAGCATTTATCAATATCTATACTTGAATCAGAAGTCCTTACCATTTACCCGAGCCTGACCTGGGATAAGCCTTGCCACTCCCATGAGTCCAAGGCATTGGCATTCTTGACATGGCCACGCTCATTTCATGAATTCTCATCTATACAGGATACTCTTGTTCCTCCACACAGTTTAGGAGCTGAGTGCATGCACATACACACACAGAGTGGGGGAAGGAGAGGGGAGGGAGGGAGGGAGGGAAGGAAGGAGGGAGAAGGAGAGAGATGGACACACTCCCACAGATGGCAAGAACACGGGAACTTCATTCTTACAACCTCAGGAACTGAATCTCCAAAAACTGTAGTTTGAAGGAAGACATGAGGCTCCCGATAGAACAGTGGTTTCAGCCCTGTGAGATTCCCAGACAGAGCATCCAGCCATGTGGCATCTGAACTTCTGAGTTAGGAAAACTTCAGAATCGTGAAACAGCATTCACTTCAAACTGCCATGTTTATGGTAGTTAGTTGTGCACAAGAAGAAATGGATGATCCTGACATACCAGAGTGCTTTCTGGGATATTGTTAGGCTTGCTCTTAGAAGGAATGAAAGCTTTGCACCTAGTGTTTCCCTCCTGCCTTCTGTGAGCATCAGGAGCTGGGCAGAATCACAGGTGCATACAGTTCCACATAAATGATGCTGGGCTCGCTCTGTTTTTTCAATCCAAAAAGGAGACTTCAGTGGAACCGGAGGCTGTCAGAAGACCACTGACAAACAGGAGGACAGTGAACTGAGCCATGGAGAGGCCATGGCATCAGCCTCCACAGGACTGAGAACGGAGCTGTCTGGGGGTGGGGGAACCAGTCGAAACAGGGACAGCACCTCAGAATTTTCAGGCCACAGTCCTTATAACAAAAGACCTGAAGCCCAGGGTAGGTAGCAGGTCAGTAAGAGATAGCTCCAGAAAGGTAGAAGCCGGTGAAATTGTGCAAAGGGTTGACTCTTCAATCCAGGGTCTGGACATGATTCTATATACCATAGAAAGCCTTGGAAGAGTCACACTGAAGTGGTTTTCCCAGAAGCAGACACAAGAAGGCTGATCAGAGAACATGGCGATGCATAGCTGCATGGGCTCTTTATCACTTGTATACATGGCTTTATTGCCTGGCAAAGGTACATGTGCTGTCTCTGCATCCTCCACACACTATCCCCAGTCTATTCTTGATTTATCTATATTACCTGAATTTCTGTGCCAGTCACTTCTTGCCACCAGCAGCCCACAGGGCTATACCCCCACTCTGGATGAGACAGAGAAGGACCTACTTTTCCTTGGGACCTCCGGACAAGCATTAAACACCACTCAAATCAGTTAGGGTTAATGATAAGCCCTTTAAATTTGTACTGTAAAAACTCCTGATGTTCATCTTCATAGATAGGTGAGAATACAGCAATCTGATCCCCGAATTAGTAGCTGTTGCACTTTCGCAGACCCTCCTGGATGCCTTGAGTAAAAAGACTGTCACTCATGTGGCCGCTCAACCAATCTCTCTGTACAAGCACTAGCTACTGGGACGTTCCACAGACACATTTTGAAAACTGCACAACAATCGAAGCAAATTGACCCAGCTCCAGAAGGCAGGGCCTAAGCCAGGGCAGCTCTAAGCAATTTGCACCAGCCAGTCTTGCAATTATCAAAGCCTCTGGGAACTCTAGATTTCCCTGTAACTATTTCCATCCGTGCTGGATGAGAAGCACTTCCCATGGTGCCCAGTAGGGGCACTGCTGAGACAATCTGTGATTGGCCCAAATGTAAACATCTATGACTATGATTGGTGTTCACGAGGCAAGGCTGTGATTGGACGGAACGTCTTTTGTCCGACACTCATACTCAGTAATTAACCTGGGATGCACACTCTTATGCTGCCTCTTGGGTGTCCAAACATGAAGCCCCATAAGGCTTGCTCACTCGAGTGGTCTTCAATTGACTTCTTTTCATGGTATGGACTCTAAAGGCAACACAAAGAAAGAAGCAGCAGAGACAGCAATATAGAGGTGACTGCAGAGTCAAAGGAGCAGTTGGCAGTGCCAGCCGAGCAGTTGGCAGGCCAAACTGTGAACATGGGAACATGGCCAGGTCGTTGGCTGCTTCGCAGTTGAAGAGAAAGTAGTGGAACAGCTTGAGAACAGCCTTGGAAGGAGAAGGGAGGAAGGAGAGAGACGTGAACAGTGGGTCAACGGCTGAGGCAGAGAAGGCTAAAAGGCAGGTAAGGAGCCAAGTAGGAGTTCCAGGGAATGTCAAGGGCTGAGGCCCACAGGTCTCAGTGATAAGAGCTGTAATATGGCCAATGTTAAAGGCTGGGCAACTTTGCATTCCTAGGCCAACCCAAGAGATGACATTGACTTCTACCAAAGGCTGGGGCACCCCAATACCTGGGCCACCCAGTCAACAGCTGAGGAATTGTGACTTCCTAAGCAGACAAAGAGTGATGACACTTGCAGGACTGAGGCTCTTGTACCTGAGGCCGACAAGAGGATTCTACTTATGGTCACAACCCACTGCTAGCCCCACCTGTCCACTGCCACATCCTCTCACTGCTGTCAAACACCAAGAGTCACAAAGAGGGACGAAGCCTAGCACCTGAGGAGCTTCTCCCTGCCTCTCTGGAAAAAGCAAACAGTCCTTTGGTGACACAGCTGGTTCATCCCACACCTCACCTCCTCTTCTCTGTCTCAGCCTTCGTGATGCCTGCCTGCTTGTTTGTTCATTTGTTTCTCTGAGTCAGGGTCTCATTGTGTAGCTCAACTGGTCTTGTGCTCTGGGTCCTCCTGCTTCTGCCTCTTAAGAACCCCTGTGCCCAGCTGAAGCAAGCACGTAGCTGTGTTCGTTTGTCCAATGCTGGCCAGGCAGGAGCTCTATTCCTCAGCAGCACCTCCAGCCCTGCCCCCTGCTTTGTGATGAGAAGGCATATCTTAATAGATAATAACAAGTTTTCTCAGCAAGAACTTATGTCATCAAATATGCATAGTAACTCCTGAAAGGGCTGCAGATGCTCTGCATACCCCATTTGTCTCAGGCCACCCAGCCAACGACATTTGCTGGCTTTGTCATAAACCAGTGCTGAGGCATTCAGCTGCCAGCAGCACTGCTGCCTCCAGTGGCTTTGTCTGCTCCAAGCTGGCATGCCTATGCCAACGGCCTTGGAAGGGGAGAACCTCAGATGTGGCTATGACGTCTTCTCCAGGCCAGAGGAACACGTTTGGTGGTGGTGGTGATGTAGCAAGGCCATAAATATGGAGACTATAATTTCCATATCATTTTATTGTCACAGGAGAATTTTCTTTCTTTGTTTCGTGTGGGTGTGGGTGTCCTTCTCCCAGGAATGTAAACTCCCAAGAGAGCAAGAGCATAGTTTATTGTTGTAACCCAGAAGACTATACACAATGCTTTAAAGACATGTTTGGAAAATGTAAGAGGAAAGAGGGAGGGAAGGATGGGAGGGAGGAAGAGAGGCAAGGAAGAAAGGGATGGAAGAGAGTAAGGAAAGAAAGAAGGGAGGGAAGAAAGGGAGAAATGAAAAGGAGAAAGGGAACAAGGGAATAAAAAGAAAGAAGGAAGAGAAGGAAGAAAGGAAAGGAGGGAAAGGGAATGAAGGAAGGGAGAAGAGAGGAAGGGAGGGGAGGAGAGAGGTAGAGAAGGAGTCACATAAACTATTAGTTATTTTTAAAAAGAAGAAACAAAAAATTCCTGGGATTAAATTTCTTTTATGCCAGATTGCAGTGGCATACACCTTTAAGGCCAGAATTTGGGAGACAGAGGTGGGCAGATCTCTGAGTTCAATGCCAGCCATGTCTACAAAGTGAGTTCCAGGACAGCCAAGGCTACATACAGTTTGTCTTGAAAAACCCTAAAACAAACAAATAAAATCATTTTTATAGTAATTATAGCTGTGCAAAAATATGGATAAGGTACCAGGCATGGTGGCAGACACCATGGCACTATGGAGGCAGAGGCAGGCTGATCTCTTTGAGCTCCAGAACAGCCAGGACTACACGGTAAGACCCTGTGTCAGAAGACAAACAAGGGGTGAGTTCATTGTTTACCTGGAGTCCCTTCCTCATAACACTAATGGCAGAGGTGATAAAGAGCAGTCACAGGAGGAAGGTTCCTACAACTAAAATGTAGAAACTCATTTAACTCCTTACACTATTTTCCCCTAGAATTGCAGCAAGTGACATTCTAGATCTAAGACATGAGTACTGAGGGCCCATTGCTGCATCCTAGGTAAGGATGCTCACCAAGCTGCCTGCCCGTGCACCCTGCCCAACGATACCAAGTCTTCCTTGTTTGCTGAGTTCAGTGCGTTACTCTTTTCTCCCTGCTCCCATCTTTCATACTTTGGTTCTCTTACCAGAGTCCCAATGTTTCTTATGACACTCGTGAGCTCACACCACCTCCACAGGAGACCCTAGTCCATGACTCCCAATACATGAGAATGAACCTCAAGCCAACATAGCCTGCTTCTCCCCTCCTCACTTCTGCCTAAGCCCCAACAATTCTTAGGATTTTCCCCTGGGGCCTTTAGCTAAATTGTCAAAGTATAACTTTCAAAAAGTGAAAACGGTCTTCCCCCGAACATTGTGGAAATTTATTGACTTCATAAGAGAGAGAACCACAAGAGGGTAACACTATTTCAAGAACAATTTGAAGGGCAAAGATTTCAATGGGCCATCAGGAACAGCTGAAAGAGTATGCTAATTTCCAGACCACACTGGTTAATGTGCTGGGAGGCAATAAAATCTTTTTGCAAGAAGAAATCCATTAGCATCTTCGACAGACAAAAAATTACCATGCAACTTCATAGAGTCTGGACCGTAATCGATAGCAAATAGTAAGTCAAACAAAGACTATTTCCCTAGACAATTAAATGTCTTTGGGGCTGGTAGGTAACATGCCAGAATATTCTGAAATGGTGCTGGGAACACATGTGATTTGGATTTTTTTTAACATTCTCCTGTGCCCCAGGTTGGCCTCAGATTTACTAAGTAGCTGAGGATGAGTTTGAACTTCTGACCCTCCTCACTCACCACATCCTGAGTGCTGGATCCTTCAAGCACATACCACCATGTCTGTTCTTGCAAAACTGGGCATAGAGCCGAGTTAGTGCTTTGTCCCTGTTACTCAAGCACTGTACCAACTGAACTGTGTCCCTGGGCCTAAACACTGAACTGTCCTCTCGCTTTACTTTCCATGATAGACTTGATTCCCTGCAGCACAGTCCATGCCGATACAGTCTTCAGAAGTTCTGCTGTGCTCTAGAGGCCATCATTTCCTGCTAGTTCTCAACTGTCTGAAGAAGGTTCCTGTTCAGATAGTTCTGGACTTTATCCCTGGCCCGGTCAGCTGTATCCACGGATGCTTACCAAGCATGCAGGGCTGCGCGCGCTCTCTCTCTCTCTCACTCTCTCTCTCTCTCTTTCTCTCTCTCTCTCTCTCTCTGCAGCTTCTGTGCTAGTTAGTGAACCATCATTGTAACAAAATACCCAAGGTGATTAGCTTATGAAGTGGAGAGGTTAAGCTCTGGAGAGGTCACAGCTCTGGAGGTTTCAGCTGGCCTTGCTGTTTTGGGATGGAGCTGAGCCTGCACATCACAGTGGGCGTGCTTGTTGTAGCAAAGGTGCTCACCATAGGAGAAACAGGAAGTGTCCCTTTATTCCCCTCCATGACATTCTCAGTGACCTAAAGACCTTCCTCTAGGTCTGACCCTGGAAGACTCCACCACCTCACAAACAGTGCAGCCCCAGAACCAAATCTCTGAGATGTGAACCTTGGAGGACGTTCAGTTTCCAGACTATAGCATCACTTTACAAGAAGGGGACTAGCCTGGGACAGAGAAGAATCTACAAGAAGAGCCAAGAGCACCCTAGTTAAGACCTCTTCTCCTCCAAGGTTGTCCATTAGAGGGCCGCATGAGCCGAGTGGCAGAAATCCTAGGGCAGTCATTCATCAGTAGCCACAGGGGCAGGCTGGAATCCGTCCTGTCCTCGTGAGGGAGTGAACCCATGTAGGTAAGAATCGCCTCTTTATTGACCTCCACAACCTAGTGTAGACCTCATGCCAGAACCACCATTTAGAAGGCTGCAGTGAATGACATTTCCAGGGGAAGAGACCGGTGAACAAGGCTCTCTAATTCCATTTGGCTGTCTCCCCACTGGGCTCCAATGGGAGGTGTCTTATCTGCAGCCTTTTAATCTTAGCCTAACTAATGGATCTATTCAGAGTTAGGAATTATAAAGCCCTTTGTGATTTCAGGAGGAGGTGAGAAGTGCAAAGTGTAATTATAGAATTAGCTTTGCCACCAGTGTCCTCAGCCAAGACATCACATACAGTGGCAGCTTTTAATTGCTTCATAGAAGGAAAGGGGAATCTCCAGTGTCGACAGAGGGCCTCAGCACTGTGCCTAGAACCCACCTAGGATTTAGAATACATATCATCACCTTACCTTGTGCCCTTGGTTCCTGGAGCAGGTAGGAAGCAATATTTTCATTTTTTAAAAAAAAGAAAAAAACTCTGTTTTTAATGGATTTTGTACCTGTGGAGGTCGGAAGACAACTTGAAGAATCCGGGTCTCTCCTTTCCGCTTTGTGGGTACCTGGGCTCAAACTCAGGCGGTCAAAGTCTGCAGCAGGGACCTTTACTCGCCCAACCATCTCGCCAAACCTAACTTCATCCTCTGAATAGGAAGAAATGGGACCGCCGTGAGGCGAGGCTGGGGTAGGGGGGACTGGGGCTCTTGAGAAAACCATCACCCAAGTGTCAGGGATGAACCAGCTTGGAAGCTCCGTGGTCAACAGGCTAAGTACTCTACTTGGGGCCAACCAAAGAAACTCAGAACAAAAGAGGAGCAAGTTCTGCTCCTGTGCTCTGGTAGGAAGCCCTTCAGAGTTCAGGTGGGCACTGTTTAATCTGGGCGACTGCTTTTTCAAAGGCTCTGGCCAGTCCTGATTTGGATGCCTATGAAGTAGGTGACTGCTTCCACTCAGCTCCTCCCCCCTCGACTATGGGCTTATGGGAAGTAAAATGGAGAAGACTGGAGATCAGGGACGAGACAAACTCTTAGATTTTGCCATGTGTTGGGGCTCATCTTTCCTTCTCCGTAAAGTAACAAGAACAATTCAGATAAAACAATGTGTCTGTGGCACTGTTAGCATGAGGACGCAATGAGATGAAGTGACTGTGTCTGAAAAGTGGAGCCAGAGCCTGGGTGGGAGGTCATCAACCCGTGAAGGCCACACCATAGTCAGATCCAGGGGAGAGCACCACACATTCCTGAGGAGAATGTTCCAGAAAGGCCTACTTCCAGGATACCCTTCTCTCAGTTCCATCGATCATGGTTTGAGGGAAGGATTTTAGGCAGACACAGAATGTGATACACTTGTATTTGCCATCACTATAGTCTTGAGGTGTAACACGTTTAATAAAAACCCAGAGACTGATATTGGGGTTCTACCTGAAGGTCAGAAAGGTAAAACAACCAACCATTGGCTCTTACGTCTACCTCAGTCCAAAATGGCGAACCTGCCTCCAGGAATTCTCAGAATGAGACTGACTGAGAGCTGTCTCCTCCCGCTTTATATTCCTCTCTAGTGCTGGGATTAAATTCGTGCACCACTACCACCCAATTTCTATGGCAAACTAGTGTGGCTACTGGGATTAAAGGTGTGTGTCACCACTGCCTGGTCTGTAAATCTGACCAGGACGACTATTTTACTCTCTGATCTTCAGGCAAGCTTTATTTATTAAAATACAAATGAAACATCACTACATTGGGGCATGTGAAGTGTCAGTGTGCACATATGTAGAAGCCAAGAGCCCCTGGGGGACAGAGATAGTGACTCATTCATTTTTCCTTTGCAGCTTCTGTCTTGATACCCTGGAGAGTCGATGTCTAAGGCAGAAAGTTAGCCAGATAAGACAAACAGGGCTCCTCCACACAGAAGAAACCATGGCCTTTGGCAGCTCTCTGAGATTAGTCCTAGCAAGGGAAACTGACCCCCAACAGAGTCAGGCTTCTCTGCAGGCCTGTGGGCTTTCTCTAGACACCAGACCCCACATGGAGCTGCCAAAAGCCTTTGAGCAGAACTCTGGGGAGAAAGACTCAGAGAATGGCCCTCTCCCCTCATCAGTTCCAACAATCAGTTCTTATCCTCAAATGCCATCTGTTGCTGAGGAAGAAACTGATAGCCATGACTTTCTGATACCCCAAAAGGCTAGTCAGCCCCCCCATTTCCCATTTCCCTTTACTTTGTACTCCTCCCACTTTCCTTGCTCAGTCTCCCCTTCCACAGGGCCTAGCAGAACCTATCTTATAAATACAAATTCCAATCTTCTGGCTTTTATTTCACTAAAAAAATAGCAGTAATATTTTTTAATTGTCTTTGTGTATGTATATGAGAGAGTGCAGTGTGCATGTATGTGTGTGTGTGAGAGAGAGAGAGATGATGTGTGCATTCACATGTGTGTGTGTGTGAGTTGTGTGTGTGTGTGCAGAGGGTTTGGATGTAGGTTAATTGTAGAGCACATACCAAACATACTTGAGAGCCTGGACTTGATCCCAACACCAAAATCATCAGAAAATACCAGACAACACAGTAAGCTCAAGGAAAGCCATTAGTGTTCAGCCTTGTCTGCTTGCCAGTGCTGGCAGAGTGAGTTCAACGATGGTGTCAAATGTTTCACTTGGGTCAGATGACTTAGGTGTGAAACTGATTCTCCCTAAAGCTTCCCTATGGCCCAAACACCAATGGGCACCAAAATGGCCAGGGAGACTCTTGAGTTTACAGTGTATTGACTATTCAGAATCCACTTTACCAATCCATGCCAGGCTTCCATAGCGAGAGAAATGTACTGAAGAATCTTATTGCCTTCCTTTCCACCCTGTCAGTCCAGATTCTGAGCTGTCTCGCTGGCTTACAAGGGGGTCGTTCAAGACGCTCACCTAGCCTTCGGCCCCGCCACCTGAGCTAAAACTATGAAACATGAGACTGCTGTCTTGGGTGGAATTTGGGGTGTGTGTGGTATGTGTGTGCCTGCCCATGGGTACATGTGTGTGTGCACAGCTGTGTACAGAGGCCAGTCTCAAGTGTAATTCTCAAGAGTTGTCCACCATGTTTTGTTTCACTGGCCTGGAGTTCACCGGTTAGGCTGACTGGCCAGAGAGCCCAGAAGATTCATTTGTCTCTCCCTCCCTCCCCAGTGTTGGGATTCTAACAGGAGGCCACCACCACAGCTAGCTTTTTGTTTGCTGTTGTTGTTGAGACAGGGTCACACCAGGAAAACCTTGAACTCACAGAAATTCACCTACCTCTGCCCTCTGCACCCCCTGCCCTGTTCCACTGCTAAGATCAAAGGTGAATGGCATCACACTCAGCCGTGCCTGACCCACACCTAGCTTTACCCAGGGCTCAAACTCAGGTCTTGAAGCTTGCTCAGTAAAACCTGAACTGACACCTCAGCACCCCCTGGACCTGACATTTCGATAAAATATGTCAAATGTGTCAGGATTGAGTGCTCTTGTTCAAAGTAATATTTCTCAGAATATTTTCTGTGGACCCTAAGCTCACCCAGCAGCAGCAGAGACCAATATAATACCTCACAACATTAGACCCTTCAGCGTTCCATCGTGGACAGGGGAGGGGAGAGCTCCTGAGCTGCCCACCGGCTCCTGAGGGGCTACTGGCAGTTCATAGCTGCTGGGGCTGGCAGGGGGACAGGTTTGGCCATGTCATTTCCTTCAATTATGTAACCATTGGTGAGTTGCTCATGCTCCAGTCAAACCACACCTTACCCCTGATCACTCAAGCAATGCTAATTAAATTCAGAGGGTCAAAAGAAAAGGCATGAAAGATGGAGAGAAGCTAGTTGGGAACATGAAGCAAGTCAGCAGCAGTGGGAGGAAGATATACGGGTAACGGGCACAGACGCCATCACATTACATGTATCTATACTTGAAGCTGTCAAAAGGATGTTAGTGTCAACAAAACAATAAAGAGAAAAAAATGAAACCTTTTATAATATAAACAGAACTTATATTCTATCAAGCATATAGCTAAAAGAAAATTATTCAAATGAACAAATTTGGAAAATTAAGAATTAGAACCCTCCTTTCAATATTCCCAGTTGCCCCTTCATTTATTATAGCCTGTCTACGTAGAAATTAATGTTCTGTGGGAAACACTCTGGGAAAATCATTTTCTACAATTGTGGAACATAGAGCATAACATAAATAATCCCACTTACAAAATCATACCAAGACGGTCCCAGGAACAGGCTGAAATGCCCACCTTAATACAAGGTAAGAGTGGGAGGGTGCGTTATATCATTAAATCCTGAGAGCTACCTTACAAGATAAGTATAGTTCTCTTTATTAAAGACATAAACAAGGAGGCTGGGGATGTGGGAGGTGGGCAGTGATTTGAGTGAAAATGGCACCTGTATGATCATATGTTTGAACATTTAGTCCCTAGTTGGTGAAACTGTTTGGGTTTGGGATTAGGATTAAGAAATGTGGCCTAGTTGGAAGAGGTGTGTCACTGGGGGTGGGCTTTGAGATGTCAAAAGTCTGCCTTGTGACTGTGTCCAAGATGTGAGCACTCAGCCAGCTACTACTCCAGCACCCTGCCTGCCTGCTAGTTGTAGTACCTCCTTCCCAACTCATCGTGAACTCTAACCCTCTGAAACTGTAAGCCCTGAATCAAGTCTTCCTTCTATAAGGTGCCTTGGTCATGACATCTTATCGAAGCAATAGAAAAGTAATAAAGACAGGGGTCTAAGGGACTTTCTCAAGGTCACCTTTCTAAGAAGAGACAAAACCATACTTTTGGTCTAAACCAAAAGTTCAGGCCCTTGGAACTACTGCTGTTGCCGTGCCTGTGGGAGGAGACTTGCCTATACCAGGGGGACACACTTTCTCCAGAGCCCGTCAGGGCTCTCCCCAGGACTGCTTAGGGAACACAAGCCAGACTACGAGGTCCTCTGAGCTCTGCTCCTGCAGCCAGCTAAGGCCTAGCTCAGCACCACCCTCCAGGGCTGCCACCAGCCAAGAAGGGGCTGGGGCTAGAGGCAGAGGGAAGCAGTGTGCAGAGAGTTACTCAGGCCTCTCTATTCATGGGCTTGGGGAAGGAGGACAGGAAGCATCTCCCAGTGAGAGTCCATTTGACCTTTGAATACCTGTGTGGCCTTGGTCTGCACTTCTCTGGCTTCCCCAGCTACAATAAGAAAGGGTGGCTGCTTGGCCTGGCAGTGCAAGCCTGTAATCCCAGCACTGGGGAGGTGAAGGCAAGAGGATCAGGAGTTCAAGGCCAGCCTTGGCTACGGAAGATTCTGTCTTATAAATGAACAAAGTGGTCCATTATAAGTAAATCTAGTCTGCAGGATTGTGTTCAGAGCTAAATGAGCTAATAAATACAAAACACTTAAGAGTCACAGAAGATTAATCTTTATTAATATCCTATGTGCCTCATGCACATGTGTGTGTGTCCATGTTAGTTAGCATCTATCACTGTGACAAAATATCTGAGATATAGATCTTTTCCCATGGCTTGACCATTTGGATTCTGTTCGGAGGTGACACAGTCCTTCACAGCAGGAACACATGGTGGGGCACAGCTAATCCTACAATGGCAGCTCAAAAGTAAAAGCAGAGGAAGTGGGGTGGGGGTGACTAGCTCCTTGAAGGACATGCCTCCAGTTCCCTAAAATATCTCCCTAGACCTTGTCCCCTGAAAGGCCCTGTTCCCAAACAGCACCACCCCAGGGATAAAGCCTTCAACACACTGACCTTTGGTGGACATTTAAGACCCAGGTTGTTGGAATATGTCACATGCACATGTGTTACAGAGAAGGAAATAGGTAGACAAACAATCAATAAAGCCTCTTCTGGCAAAATCATTTTTTTCATCACGTTTTGTCTGATACTTCCCATGCCTAGTTTCCCCAGAAGTAATCAATACTTACTATGAGGTTTTGTGCCCTTTGTCTCATCTGATCGTATAAGAACCAACACTGAGGCAATGGGTGGACATCTCAGGAAATTAATAATATGTTGGTAATCACTATGATTATCAGAATGGCTGCATCAGGACAAATCTGAAGTCACCTAAAGTACAGAAGCATGATTCCCCACAGGTGAAAAAAAACTCTCTTTATTTGCTTCTGCTAATTAAAAAATCAGAACTGAAGATACTTAAACACCACAGTTAAAATGGCATGGCTTGATACTGACTTAATGAATTCTCTTATGAAATCAACGCTGGAATGCTCCCCATCGTAAATTATGAAACACAACCTTCCTTGTTCTCATTTGAACTTCAGGATTAATTTTAAAAAAATCGGTAACACATTCTATTCTATAGATTCTGCAATCATCTTTGCCCAGAAAAAAAAATGGAACTCTGGCTTTCTGACTTTTCTGGATATTGCCTACAATGGAAATGAGAACCCATTTTTTTATTTGATTGACATTGTTCGTCTTCCATGTTAGTTTCTACTCACTCCTGTTTAGATAAGGTCCTCTATATGGATCTGCCCATCAGCATTCTCCACACAAATGCATTCAGAAACAACATTTTTTTTAACAAAACCTTAATTTGGCAGCTGGAGAGAAGGCTCAACAGTGAGCAAATTTGCAGTGCAGTGTGAAGACCTCAGTTCAGATCGCAGCACCCATTAAAAAAGCTAAGCCCATCCACATGTCCCGTAACCACAAGGTGTAAAAAAAGAGGATAGCTGAAAGTCCTGGCCACTAGCCTAGCTCCACTTCCAATGAAAGACCCTGTCCCAAAGGTGCAAGGCAGAGTGTGATAAAGCAGGACACTCAGCATCTCCCTCTGGCCTACACACACACACACACACACACATACACACACACCCCACATAACACATGACACCCATATGCTATCCAGCTGTATTGTGTGGAATGACATCTTCATCCATGGTGAGTGTTATAGCTTCCCTATCAACTTGACACAAATCATCTGGGAGTGAGGAACCTCAGCTGAAGAATTGCCTTGACCAGATTGGCCTGCAGCCACGACTAGGAGGCATTTTCTAAATTTGCTAATTGATAGATAAGGGTCCAGTCCACTGTGAGTGGTGCCATCCACTAGGCAAGCAGGCCTGGGCTGCATAACAAAGGTATCTGGGCAAACCAGTCAACAAAATTTTTCTGTGGTTTCTGCTTCAAGCTCCTGCCTTAGCTTTCCTTAAGCATAGACTGCATAACCTATAAAATGAAGTAAGCTCATGCCTTCCCAGGTTGCTTTTGGTCATGGTGTTTACAACAACAGAAAACAAAGAGGACTGTAAGCTCCATGCATGTGCCTGTCTGTTGGAGAGAAGCCCTTGTTCTCTCCACTGACTGACTTTTCATTCTCCAGGAGATTAGACACACAGCCATCTCAGGTCATGTCTGAAGAAAGGAGAAGTAGATGCTTCAAGGCTTTTTATGGTTCAATCTTGAAAGTTCCCTAACATTGCTCCCCCTGCCCCATGTCTGTGTGTCTTTGTGTGCACATGTGTTCATTTCAAGCCTTACCTAGATTCCAGGGTGAATACATTTCTTTTCCCATAGTAGAAGAGGCAAAGTTGTATATGCCTGCCCCTGAGGTCATAGGCCTGAATTTAGCAATCTGTAATGTGGACATAAAGTAGATATTTTCCTAAAAGGGGCAGAGATAGAAGGAACTTTGGCCACTCATTTGGCTGTGAAACAAATCTAGAAAACCTAGGACTAAGGCTAACCTAAGGCAAAGAGGGGCTAGGGGGATCTGGATGTTCTTAGAAGAAAGAATAGTAGTTGTTTTTTTAAATTAATTAACTGGTGTTTGGTGTGTGTGCAGCTATGTTTGCACACAGAAGCCGGAGGGCATCAGGCATCTTCCTCAATCCTTCTCTGTCTAACCATCTTGAGATAAGGTCCAGTGAATTAGAAGTTCATCGAATCTGGTAGGCTGGTTCGCCATGAGCTCGCATCACCTCTAACTCCCATCACTGGGGTTACATCGCAGGCAGATACAGTCATGCCCAGCCTTTTACTTGGGTGCTGGGGATTTGAACTCAGGCCTGTGTTCTCCCACAGTCTGTGCTCTTACGTAAAACCACAGAACCACATCCAGTCTAGAACCACATCCTCATCCCTCATGGCTGTATGATCTCCATTTTCAAAGTGTAATAAACCTAGGTAGCTACCAGGAGGAAGACAAAGGACGTGATCAGAATATTTATGGAGTCTCTGAGCCTCTTCATTTAATCACATGTTTAGAATTCCCAAGAATTAAAAATTAAGAATGTTTATTGGAGTAAATGCCATTTCCATTGCTTGTGCTGTCAGGCCTAAATTTCTATTAATCAGAAACATCACATCTATAAAAGCAGCAGGAGACAATGGTTTCTGAACAGTGTCCCGTGTATAATTGATACATGTCTATTGCAGAAAGTATGGAAGAATCTGGGAAAGAAAAAAAATGTCTGCAACAAACCTGTAATCCAGAACTACCTATTAAAGACACATTCATCATAGGCTTCAGCCTCCCGAGATCCCCACTTGTAACATCTGTATCTCCAGTGTCCCAAAGTCGCAGAGGTCTTTTGCCTTGTGTTGTCTACTTAAGTCAGGACAGATCTCACATGGAGGAAGCCTTCAGGTTGCCCAAGTCACACTGGACAGGGAGAGGGCAGATCCATCCAAGGATGCTCAAGGACAATAAGCCAATGACTTCAAGGAATTCAGTGCACACTTGTCACCAGCTCTGTTACACTGCTCAGAAAGGCTGGAAGGAGAGTAGGGAGACACACAGCCACTGGTGGGTCTCATCCCTCACAGCTGGAGAGGCCTGGTGCCCAACAACTGGGAACAGTTGGTTTTCAGCCACGCCTCCCAGCTATATTTTTTATATTTATTTATTTAATATGTATACAATATTCTGTCTGTGTGTATGTC
>LOJH01010134.1:17658-27748 GCA_001685095.1 Ellobius talpinus
AGAAGAAGAAGAAGAAGAAGAAGAAGAAGAAGAAGAAGAAGAAGAAGAAAGCATGGAAGGAGGCAGCTCTTGCAGAAACCCCCCATTCACCTTCACCCTGAGACCATCAAGACATGGGGCAGGTACCTGCACTTGCATACTCAGAAGCAATAAAATACGCATAAAATGAAAATATTTTTTTTCTAAAAAGAAGAAATGAACCCCCAATTGTAGACTCGAGAGTGAAGCAAAACTTATATGTTCTGCTTCTGTTTTGTTTCACTGTTTCTAACATTACTGTAACAGGGATAGGTTCTGGGAGGGTGAGTGGAAGGAAATTGGTTCTGTTTCATTTTTCATTTTGTTTCTCTAGTAAGAAAACAGGTGGGTAAGCTAAACCCTACTAGAAACAAGCCTGCTTGCAAGTAAAATTAAAGTGGTGTGGATTGTGCTGTGTGTGAGTGAGTGTGTGGGGGTATAAAGAATAAGAATGCCCACCCAGGGCCTCCCGTCACACTGGAACGCTATATACAACACCAGCACCATCTCTGGGGAACATTTCACTTCAGCACCTTCGTCCTTCTGTTGTTGTGTCTGAGTACTGGATCGGGTTATTTTCAGGGGTGCCATTGGGTGAGGGTCTTCTTCTTGCTGGTGGGGATTCTACTACATCCCGCAAAGGCACAGAATGTAACACGGCAAGAGGTACATAGCTAGGAAATGGAGCCCAGTTGACTTTCCTGATAGAGGTATTGTTCACGTAACTAACTCATGAATGGATGACCCCATGAGCTCTGTGTGTGTGTGTGTGTGTGTGTGCGTGTAGAGGTGGTCCTCAGGATTCTAGGTAAGAAATCATATAAATTATATTCTCTGGGGTTTCTAGTCCCCTACTATCCCATTCTAATGGAACCAAGGCAAGCGCTGTGCTTCTGAAACCCAGGATTTCCCTCAGAACTCCATGTGCAAGATAGCATCTTATAGAGATCTCACTCTTCTCTTTCTGCCATTGCTGCTGACCCATGGCTTTTTAAAAATCATCTTTACATAGAGACCTCACCTCTAAAAAATATATAGGCAATTTCTGAAGGTTACACGGATATCTGAATTCCCCCACTTACTGTCAGGGACTGAACACAGCAAAAAAGGAAAACACAATCATTATTAGGAAATGGCAGGATAAGTACCCAGTGAAGGGCTTTACAAAATGTGACTTTTGTCTACATTCACTTCTGTTGTGTGGGGTTTTTTAACTAGTATTGGATAACTAATTAACTGCTAGGACCATTTGACTTCATAAAGAAAGGGTCTTCACAAAAATTAGGGATAGCTTTGGGGGGCAATGAATATATAGGGAATTACCTTAAAGAACGCTGAGTAGCCTAGATCACTCTCAGACAGCAGAAAGGCACTAATGTGTGCCTTTCTAGTGGCTGCATTTTAACTAATAAATAAAAATCAATGTGTGTGTGTGTGTGTGTGTGTGTGTGAAGATGGATGCTAAAAAGAAATCCCACACTAGCTCAGATGTAAGTATAATAAAGGGTTATTTATTTAGGGGTAGACTCACAGATCACAGTCCTCTGCTAGAATGGGGAGCAGCAACCAAATCCTGCAGCTGGAAGAGAGGGGAATCATGGCGGTTTACATCAGCATTTATAGTATAAGAGGCCACACCCAAGTGGGCACAGAACTTAAAGACTACTGGCTGTAGGGTTTCCTAAAGCATGTGTGTGACAAAGAGAGAGATTATTATGCTATTATCAGTAGAAAACATGTTCTCAAGCTTTTAAGAGAAGAACAAGAGCCATTGTTAAGAGCTTTGGTGGCCTTCTGGTTGTTTTATAGCCATCCTTGGATGCCCACTGCCATTTAGCCCAAGACTTATGTTGTGCTAAAGTTGAATGATAGCAATGAATACTCAGTTAGGCTGTTATCAATTGAGAAGACAAATTACCATATTCATAAATTAAGTATTTGCTCTCTCTTCTTTAGTCAAACACAAACATTTGTTAAAAGATACTTTTCTTTAATCAAATGTTTTCTCCCAGGAATTAAACATATGTTTGAAAGCCCACCTTGCTGCTTGAACCTGCTGGTTTTCCATCCTGCCAGGCACCCAGGAACAGTTACACTGTGTCATGACTGTAAATTGGCTAGCCAGTCTATGGGAACTTGGCGAACTAGGAGAAGGGATTCAGGTGGAGCATTGCAGGACACACTCCTCTTTTGTCAGGCTTTTATGGGAAGAATGGCAGGACATTAGAGGACTCAGGATATCCCTCATTGGAAGGTGGCCACACAGGCAGTATATGAGCAATAGCTGTGAAGATTTAAGTTCTAACTTTCAATCTAAGAGATGCAAAGACTGATGTATTGACACTGAGAAAGGATGGGGGGTCTGGATATGGAGTCATCATAACACTAATTATACAGAACTGGGCTAATGAGTTACCAAGATGGTCTGGAACTTTCTGTAGTCACAGGAAGGAAGTGAACTGTCTAGTGGTGTCATGCCTTGCACACACATCCTCTCCACACAAAGGGGCTTTTATGAAATGCTCAGTTATAATCAGAATCATGTTTGGTGAATGATGACCCACAATGAGAGAAGTTAATTGAACAAATTTGAGGCCTGTGTGGAGGTTCTAGCAGGGGAGAGCAGCTCTGTATCCGCTTGACCAAAGACCTATCAGGGAAGGAAGATCATCCTCTTCTACTGATCAAACAGCTTCGGGAGGGATGCACACAGAGAGGAAAGGGATACTTGCCTAGCCAACTTGATCAACTGAATCAACCCTGGGATCAATGTGGAAACAAATGTTGCAGCCAGATTGCTCTCAATCCTAATTGGATACATTTGTAAGAATGTGCCTCAGGCTGGGTGGTGGTGGCTCACACTTTTAATCCCAGCACTTGGGATGGAGAGGCAGGTGGATCTCTGTGAGTTCAAGGCCAGAGCTATCCAGGACAGGCTCCAAAGCTACAGAGAAACCTTGTCTCAAAAAAAAAATGAATGTATCTCAGGCAAAGTAGCCCCTAAGATTATCTTACCTGGTGGATCAGTAACATTGAAGACATACAATGAATACTCTTCTTTGGACAGTTCCTGGTTAAACTCTTTGTTATGGAAAGATACACTGACAAAAGCAACTAGAAGATAAAGGGTTTACTTTAGTTGAAAGTTCTAGAGGGATACAGTCTACCATGGCAAAGATAACAATGTAGTGGGCAAGGAAGGCTTGATGGCAGTAGCAGGGACAGGATAGTAACAGTGTAACTACTCTCAGGAAGCAGAAAGGAGTTAGCAAGTGTGGCCAGGGTATGTAATCTCAAGGCTCAGTCCCAGTATCTCCCTTCATCCAAGGAAGTTCCACATCTTAAATGTTCTGCAACCTTCCCAAATGGAGATATCAGCTGGAGAGTGAGTCTTCAAACAGGTGAGCCTATGTGGGACAGTACATATTCAAATCACCATATCTTGGAAGGTCCAATAACTGTTGATTAAGTCTTGCATTAAACCAGACACCAATTCTCCTTTTTGTAAGTGATTCTTCATGCCTCTGTTCTAATTTTGGGCCCTAGGGCTAGCTAAACTGGACAACCTAGGATGTGGGAGCTGTCCGTGGTCCTGAAGTACTGTTCTTGTCTTTTGAGATCTGCTGGAATTTTAGCCAAGCCTCTCCCTGGAATTTCAAAGCTCCTGTTAAACACCAGAACACATTAGGATCAAAGAGGAGAGGAAAACCCCTGATGCCGTGCATGAACAATATGTTAATGGATATTTATAAAACATTTCATGAGGGTGGCACATTGGAATGAAAGGAGCTACATGAAGAAAAGCTGTGATAAAATAAGATTTAATTTGCCTCTAATTTTGGGACATAGCAATAAGATAATCAAACTCTATGGGAGGCCTCAATGCATAGACACATAATTATGTAGCTGTGCCCAAAACCTGAAGTGGAAAATATTGCATTATTAAACAGATTTGAACACATAAATATGTTTCTTATATATGTGTGGTGGTGCATACTTACAAGCTAGGTCATTTGGAGTTTGAGACCACTCTAGGTAAAGTAGAGCATTCTATGCCTTCCAGGACTCCACAGTAAGCTTAAGCAACAACAACAAGAAAAATGTATACTGATGATATTGTCTGATTGCAATGCAATGTAGTTAGAAATTACAACATGGACATTTTAAGCTCCCTCCTAAATAATGATGTTATCAAAAAGAAATGTAAACAAAATTTGCAGACTGTTTAGAGAGCAGGGACAATAAAAAAGACTTCTTACAAGAAACAACTATGGCAGATTGAAAATAAATTATTGTTTTGTACAAAAAATTAAAAGATTAGCGACTTGAGGAAAATGGCATTAGTGTTATGATAATTATGGAAGCAGGAACTAATGAGTTAGGAAACAAATCAGGCTAATCCATGCATCAAAAGCTATCCCTAGGCAAAAAGTAGGGGAATACCTTGGTGAATTCAGAGAGAGAGAGAGAGAGCTCTCACTACAAATGAGCTCTCTCAGTTCTCTCTCTCTCTCCCTCTGTGTGTGTCCATGTCCGTGTGTGTGTGCGTGTGTGTGTGTGTATGTGTTGGATATAGAGAAGAAAATCAGAGAGAGCTAAATGAACAAAGTCAGCAGGAAAGTTAGTTAAAAATGCAGCGAGATAATCAGGAGTCCAAAGAAAGGTACCACTCAAATCTTTTCAAATGTTTGCAGTTGCCAGTAAGAGCATTTTTTTCTTTCTAGAAGTCTGAGTAGACAGTTCTTCTGTCTACTGTCTGTTCTCCCCACACCATCATAGGTGATTCATGCTTCTCCTATTCTCAAGTGACACATGAGGGACCCTTCTTGCCAGCATGTCTTTTAAAATAGTGATCATTCTCCTTCTATGTATGAAATCACCATTTATTGGATTCCTACTATGGGCCAAATAGAGCATAAGAGATTGGCAGGCATATCTGCTAAGGGCACACCAAATCTTTCAGATTCCCTCTGTGTATAAAGTTGAAGCTCATCGAGTTTAGTTCCCTTTTCTGTATTGCATGGCTTGTGATTCTGAGTTCTTTGCTACAAAGTTCCACTTTCCTCATAATGCTATACTGCCTCTCCATGGTTAAAGATAGAGAGCACACATTCATAAAAGCTGCACACTGCTGCCAAGTCATTGAGAAAGAAGGCTAAGGTAACTCTGAAAACAAGAGTTACAAGTCCTCAACACTAATTTTAAATACCTCCCCAGGGACCAAGTTCAAAAGTCATATATTTGGGAGCTTAAGACAATTACATATGCAGACTATATCTGTGTGCTTCCTGTGCCCGTGGGGATGGGCAGAGACAGAGGTTGCATTCTCCAAGAGTTAACTAGGAGAATTCGAGGAAAGGTCTAATACAGAACTAGAGAACTAATAAGCAATAAGTACTAGGGACTGGCTTTGTAGAGTATCTCCTTGTTCTCTCTCTCTCTGTGTGTGTGTATTTTTCTTTGTCTCTTTCTGTGTCTCTGTCTCAGTGCCTCTGTGTGCCTGTGTGTTTCTGTCTCTCTCTCTCTCTATCTCTCTGTTTTATAGAGGTCTCATTGTCTCACATCAACCAGGATCAAAGTAGCATGGACACCTTAGTGGGGAACTAAGTCAAGATTAGCCTCCTTCAGTATTCTGCACAGAGGACTAAAATAGAGAATCTATGAGATGGAAAAGCACCCCACAGACAGCCCCAATCCTAACCCAGTCTCGGGATCTATCCCTGTATGCTCTAGTTCGTAGGCCTTGGGATAGAACCCAGGGCTTTGTGAATATTGGGTCAGTGCTCTTCCCACTGGGCAGCATCCCCAGTCCTAAGTCCTGCATCATTTGTCAGGAATCACAGTCCTGTGGAGGCTCTCCACAAAGCAGAACACTCTTGGATGTCATGTTCAGTCTAAGTGCCTCACAGTGAAGGGAATTTAGGCTGATGGAAAGAGCCAATGGATCTGCCAACCACTGCAAAAGCTAATGAGCTTAATGTCAGGAAGACAAGAGTCAGGGGAAAAAGTATAAAGACTAAATTGAAGTGGACCTGAAAGCAGACATGGAATATGTGAGAGAATTTCTGGGGAGAAGAATTTGTTTCAACATGATTAGTAAGGTCCTTACTTCTAAAACTATCAGTGGCATGGATTTAGGTGGAAAAAGAGAACGCCTGTCACCTAGAGAATTCAGTCTTGGTCAAGACTGCCACCTGCTGCTGGGGCTGCTGCAATAGAAATGTCTGAACTGGGCAAATGTTAGGCTAGAGAGCAGAGGACTGGATTTTCCTAAGGGCTCTAAAACTCTGAGCCAACCTCCCATTCCAGAGCCAAACCAAGACCCACTTAGATGATTAACCAACTTGTCGGCCCATGAAAGTAGGACCATCAAAGTCTGAAATTTCTAATTTATTTTCTCTGTTATGACCTTAAATATCCCCCAAAGGCTCATGTGTTCAAGATTCAGTCCCTATTCTGTGGTATGCAAAGATGGTAGCGCCTTTGAGAGGAGGGGCCTAGGGAGAGGACGCGAGGTCTTGGAGAGTGAGCATGTGCACTGGGTATTAACATTTCAGCCCCTTGGCTTCATAAGTACCAAGAGATGAACACTGTATGCTTCTGTCGTCAAGCTGCCATAGACCCAAAGCACCAGGAATAAGTAACTGTGGCCTGAAAATCTTTAGATTGCAACTTTAAAATAATTCTCTTGAAACAGGAAGATGCCCCAGTGGATTGAAGTGCTTACCACAGAATCCTGCCTGAGCACCTGAGATGGAAGGAGTGTTGTCAATTCCTGAATGTTGTTCTTTCCCCTTCATGTGTATGCCATGACACCCATGCAAGCACACCTACATATATACCCCACTACCATCACCACTGCCACTGCCACCACCGCCACCACCATCACATATGTATAATAATAATAAAATGAATAATTCTCCTGGGAGTTGATTATTTCAGGTATTTTGTCATTGGTAAGATGCCTAACAATCAATTAACTGCCTTTGTATGGATATTACCACTTCTCAGGGAGGAAAATCATTTTGATCAAATACTCCAAAGTTCATAATGCTTCTAAATCTTCTCAAAAATGACAAAATGTGACTCAAAATGAAGTAGTTCTTCACTTGACTTTTAAGCCTCATGTTGAAGCTCAGCAACATATATGGGTGGAGTCACATTTTCCATGCTCGGGACAATGACCTGTGTACCCAGATTAAAAAGCAAAGGCAAAATTCTGATGCTTTTTAAGAAAAAGTATTATATTGATAACCTAGACATCTGTTCATTTATCCAGGGACAGAGTTCTGAAATTGGTCTGAGTGGTCTGTGTACAGTCTGCAGAGACAGAGGAAATATGTATACCCAGAGAAGTCACAGTTGCCTTTATCTAGCAGAAGCTGAGCTGCCTTCTTTGACCTACTGCATTCTTTCTTTTCTTCCTTCCTTTTTTTAAAAACAAAAACACAAAGTCATTTCTGGTGCATATGTGTGTGTGTGTGTGTTGTATTTCCATGTTTCTGATGGAGGTGCATGTGGAGGTCAGAGATCAATGTTATAAGGTAATGCCATTTTAATTCTTTTTATGTTTGTACATAGATATAGTTTAGGGGGCTTCAACAGCCATAGGTTTCTATATGCCTTCTTTGTCAAGACTAGTATTATTTAATTCTCCCAGATTTCTTCCTCTCCCCTCCCCTCCATCACCCAAATTTATCCCTTTCTCTTCCATAAATCCCATTTAGACCAGTATATTTTATCTCCCATTCCATGAAAGTTCCTTAGTAAGGTCCTGGCCTCTATGAGTATTACAAATGAAGCATATCTAAATATTCAAAGATAACATTTCTACTGGGGAGCTTTCACAGCACTGGAAGGTGCCTTGTGTAATCCTGAAGGAGAAAAGTAATCATGAGTCTTACTCAGCTGTGAACTCTGTGAGCTACAGTAATCTCTGGCCTGATAAGACATTGCTTGTTGCTGCAATAGTGGCATGAACGGTGTGGGAGTAACCAACCACTTTCTGCTTGAACTTAAGGTCTTCTCCACAAGATAAAAACCAATACCCATCACCAGTATCAGGCTAAGAACCAATGGCTAGAGACTATAGACCTTTGGATAGAACTTACCACTATTATTCTGCTAAATGGACCTAGTATTAAACCAACTCCTAATAGCATACCATTATACCCATCAGAGAAGCTCCGTTTATAGTAGGTAATGACCAACACAGAAATCCACAACTGGCCAAGGTAAAGAGAATAAGAGACTGGAGAGTGTTCAGTCCTCAATGGAACATCCTTACTACCACCACTACCCCCTGAAGGTTTAGGGGTCATTGAGGAAGAGGGGGCAGAAGGAGTATAAAAGCTAGAGTCAGTGGATAACTACAAGGTAATGGTGTCTCCTGGACACAGGGGAGCAGCTGCACATATGAACTCACAGTCCTGTGACAAGGCCTATGCTAACTCAATCCAGAGCAAACCCCAGTACAGAGAGGCAGTTGGTATGAAGATCCATCCCCAGATGAGAATTCTGGCAATTCTCAGGTGCTAGGAGAAGGCAACTCAGTTTTCTCTAAGAGCAATAATATAAGGTGATCAGTAAACACCTCCTCTGGCTGTTTATTAGGGGGCAGTGGAGGACAGAAGAATCTAGAAAAAATAAGTCACGTTAGTTCTGGTAGTCAACTTATTATAATTATAGCTAACTGTTAGTGTCTGAAATAGGAGATAGCCATAAAATGGTGTGGCCCTAGCTAACAGGTTCCATCCAAGCATCACAAAGATGGAAATAGTACAACTAAGGAAAGCTGCATCTCCTTTTTATGAATCCCTCTGTGTCAGCAACACCACCTGCCCTTATGCTACTCCCCACAGGGCCCCATGAGCACCCTAGGGAGCAGTCCATGGTGGGAAGAGGACAAAGTTTTCCAGACTTAGAGAAAAGAAATTTTTGTGGTGTTTGGGATTTCTATTCCTTCCCTTCCTTTCCATTTGTCTCCTCTTCGTAACAGTTCTTTCCTTCCCACAGTGCCTGCTTGTTTACTGGGGGTAGAATCTATATTCCTTTCATGAGAGAGAAAGTCAATGGGTCACCTGTATCCCAAGACCCTGGCATGAAACTGATCTTGACAGAACAATGTATGTTCTCTCATTTGTATATTTCACCTTAATTGGATCTTAGACTCATTTTGCTTTTTCCTCATTTAAAAGTCCCCTAAATTTCCTCCTCTTTGAAAAATTAGGTTTTCTTCCTCCCTGATTCCCTTGTTTATATACAGTGTCTGCAACTGCAAGGAAGTGTTCAACCAAGGACAAACACTTCAGTCAAATTTCATTTTGCAAGTACCGTGTATGATTTTACTGACATCAAAGCAGTTTTGTGCCATCATGCGATTAGAATTGTAGAGTAGCCTTGACACTGCAAGGCTAAGCACTTTTTCTCTATTACTTCTCCGAGGATAATATACACAAACACCTCATGGAGCTTGAAGCTTATTCACAAATGTCTGCTCTCTATTTTCATTCAAGCGGTAAGGTGAAATCCCAAGTGCAGGGGGGCTTCTGAGAGTAACAAGTCTATTGTTGCAGTCCTATTGTTTTACTTCCATAGGTTTGATCTCATTTTAACTGTAATGGCAAAGAGACACGGAAAGGAGTGCCTTTGATAGAGTCTCCCCAACTCCAAATTTCCAAGATGATACACGTAGCTGTAGGGGACACCAAGACTTTGGAAAACCAGGAACTTGAGTCCAGCGGCACCCAGCTGTGACTCATTCGGGAAAGCAAGTGCAGAAAGGGCCTTTTCACTTGTA
Source organism: Ellobius talpinus (assembly GCA_001685095.1). NCBI lineage: Eukaryota > Metazoa > Chordata > Mammalia > Rodentia > Cricetidae > Ellobius > Ellobius talpinus. The sequence continues at coordinate 27,476 of LOJH01010134.1, forward strand.
GATAATGAAATAGACTTTTCCCGGTTGCCAGTGTGTTGTTGGACATGAAAGGAAGCTCTAAGGGACTCCGAGTCACCATTCTAGCTTCATCCGGGTCAACGCCATGAAACACTTGACCAAAGCACCACAGAGGAGGAAAGGATGTGGTTCAGCTTTCAGATCCCACTCCATCATCCCAGAAAGTCAAGGCAGGAATGTCAGGCAGAAACCATGGAGTGATGTAAGAGGGTCATCTGTCTATGTGTTATTTTCATTGGTTAATAAAGAAACTGC
>LOJH01010135.1:0-25389 GCA_001685095.1 Ellobius talpinus
TCTGTCTGTCTGTCTGTCTGTCTGTCTGTTTTCTACCCCTTCTCTCTTCCTAAAATGCCTCTCCTCACTGCTTACACTTAATCTTCTTCCACCACATAGAATTTCCTCTTATGTTCTACCTGAAATAGTTTTCCTGAAAATACTCTTAAGAATCAACACATCATCCAAAGATGCCCTTCTCTTCCACATTCTTGTGATATCTGTAGCTAACAGTTTTAATTTTCTCTCAGTTACATAGTCTTACATCAGGCCTTCCTCATAAGCTATATGATGATAGTCACTTTCTTGTTCATGCATGACCAATTCCCATCTTTGTACAAGCACTGAGACAATTCAATGCTTTTTGTCCACAATTCATATGCTCTGACAATCATATGCTAGTCGGGTTCAAACACGGGTACTTATACTTACAAATCAAGCACTTCACCAACTGAAATGGCAGTTCTCCAGACTGCCCAGTTCCTTTTTTCCTTTTTTAGCAAGAACTTTTTCCTCTGTGTTCATTTTTCTCTTTTAAAGGTCAGGATAGAAAGTAACATATAGTAGACAGTAGGTACCAGACATTTTCCTTGCTTTCTTGACATTCTTTTTTTCTCCATTCTCAGTGGTATCTTGATTTTTTTTTAAAGAAATCGTACTTCCTTCACTAGCTACAATGCTGGTAAGTGTTCCAGTCCAGAGTCTTTACATTTCTAGGTCTAGGAATGGCAAATTGTATTAGTTACTTTTATCTTGCTGTGACCAAACGTAACCAAGACAACTTAAAAAGAAAGCATTTCACTGAATTTACAGTTTCAGAGGGTTAAAGTCAATAATGGAAGACTAAAGGAATGGTGGCAGGAACAGCTGAGTGCTCACATCTTGTTCCACAAGTAAGAGGCAAAGAAAGAACATTGGGAATGGCTCAAGCCTTTTAAAACTTCAAAACTGGCCCCCAGTCACACACCTCATCCAACTAGTCAACACATCCTAATCCTTCCCAAACAGTTCTATCAATGTGGAGGCCCAGAAATGTGAGCCTGTTTGCATGTTGACCAGAGGTCAGAGAGTTTGGAACTTTCCTCTAGTTCCTTCAAGGTTATTGTGTTCCTACCTCAAAACAAAGGTCCCACCTAGCTGTTGACCAGAGAGTTCTGCTCTCTCAAGGTTATTGTCAACAGGTGTGGTTAATTGCCAGAACTTGTACTCTAGAAATTGAGACTAGATATGTTCCTACCTCAAACAAAAGTCTAAGGATCCAACTAAGTTCCAGTTCCCTTTAGAGAGATAACATTGGATTCCTCCCAGAGAGTGGTTTGCCTACAGAATGTTTTGGTCTAGGGTGTAAGTGTGACTTGTTTTGTTCTAGCAACAGAATGCTTAATTATGAATATAGCCTGCAACTTTCAATTGGTATGTTCATTTCCTTGTATCATGTTAATGCAGTCTTTTNTGTTCCTACCTCAAACAAAAGTCTAAGGATCCAACTAAGTTCCAGTTCCCTTTAGAGAGATAACATTGGATTCCTCCCAGAGAGTGGTTTGCCTACAGAATGTTTTGGTCTAGGGTGTAAGTGTGACTTGTTTTGTTCTAGCAACAGAATGCTTAATTATGAATATAGCCTGCAACTTTCAATTGGTATGTTCATTTCCTTGTATCATGTTAATGCAGTCTTTTGTCTTACTCCTACCTTTTGGGGTCAGGAGTATTTTAAACAGTTGTAAATTAAACGTGGGCAAATTTTCAGTTCTCACTGGAATTCCTGATACTATCCTATATGTTTCTCTGTTTTATTATTTTCATTATGTCTTCATGCTTTTTTTTACTGTATTTCTAATCCCCACAACTTTACCTGGGCAAGAGGTATTTTTGTCATGGCTGGTCCCTGCCATATCAACTGGGGACCAAATATTCAAACATATGAACCTATGGGAACCATTCTCATTCATATTATCACAGACATTGTACCAAGACAATCAGAAAGGATTTATATTTGGGAAAGAGAGATGCAGAAATTGAGAGAGGTTGAACGAAGCCTTGAGCTACTGTCACCAGGGTTCTCCTGAGACATATTATTATAGTATATTATTATGCTGATCTATATTATCCTGAAAGGCAGAGCCAGTCTTTCCTAGACCTCACACATCACCTCATGACCTTCAGGCATGTCTCTTCTTTGGGGAAACCACAAAATCTGTTTCTGTCATGTATAACCCACTCAACACTGAGAGACCCCCCCTCAAACATTTGACAAGTGTTCGCTGGAGAAACGATGGCAAAAGAACATCAAGGAAAAAAATCTGAGTAAAGGGAACGAAAATTCATAGAAGTCTGGAAACTTGGAATGAAATGTGTGCTCCCTTGGTAGCCAGGTAATGGGCACAGATATCCCCTCAGCATCTATTGAGGCCACAAGACCAATGGCTCAAGCTAAAGAGAAGAGCAAGTGAGGTGGCATGGTGGGATAACAGTGGCTTTTTTAGGGAAAAGAGGCAGGGAGTAGAATGAAGAAGAAAGCAAATTTTAGGAGAGAAGAAAAGTTTCCTCAGGATTTCTGGGAATCTTGAAAAGTATTATTAATACATTGGAAAATTCTCCTAGTAAACCTTCATGCAAGCACATTAAAGATCTATAATGCCTGATAAAAATATTAATGATTACTGGCAAGAATGCTCCTTGAGAAAATGTCCTGATCTCTTGGCATATTTCTTGGGAAGGTATCAACAATTTTCACCTAACACACTGGATTCTACAGATACATACATATAGATAGATATAGATATATGTATAGGGATAGCTTTTCCTAATTTGGAGCTGTGAATGAATGCAATGTGTATGGTATTTTGGGGCTCAATAATGTCATCTTTAAAATTATTTTCTCTTTACATCTATTCAATAAAGGTCATTTTTCCTTTATCCACCATACATAATAAAGATTGTAAGCAGGGGGGAAAGGAGACAGAATGTTTTCCCTTAAGAGAGGGTTTTTCAGATGTGCTCTGTAATTTGTCATCCAGAGGAAAGAGTGTATCATCACTGCTTTAAAAAATAAATGAATTACATGGGCTTGACGCACAGCAGGCTCACAGATTTCATGCAGCCTTTGTATCGAGCATATGCTTGCTCTCGGCTGTCTTTTCTCAGATTGTTGTGTACACGCAAGAGATAAAGCAGACAGGAAAGCAGCCAACAGCACAGCAAATGGCTTGATGGGTCTCCTCACTAATAAGATACAAAGTCAGAACCTACCTTCCAGACAGGAAATTAAATACTTAGAAAGAGCCCACCAACCCCGTCCAGAGCCTGATGGCTAAGACTTTCCCCTCATTACCGCTTCCCCTCCCCTTGCCCAGATGACTTCATAACATCAGATTAATATGAAAAGGAAAAAAATCCAACACGGCTAAACATATTACAGGTTTATTTAAGCCTCATAGTCATACAAGACATTTTCTTCTTTCTTCTAAGGCAGGCCAGTCAGTGTGGCATCACCATGAGTGCACTGCCTGGTCTATATTTTCTTGGTGTTACGAATCATCTTGCTAAGTTCACTTTGCAAGCCATTCCTCTGCTTCACCCTTCCTCTTGCTGCTGCCAGCCCTGTCTCTCCGACCCTAACTCCCTTTCTCCCATTTCCTGATGTGTCCTGACCATACTGGATCATAGTTTCTCACTTTCACTCCTTTGGGTACTGGGCCTGGTGTTCTCCATAGGTACTGGCTCCCATTCGTAAACGGCACAGTGCTTGGATTCCAACAGCTGCAGGAGTATAGGGACATGCGTGGGCATATGTCTGATAAGCATACGTGGATACATTTGGTATGAATCCTTTTAATTTAAGCCTGCTTCCTTACTGGGTTAAACTGGTTATTTTCCCTTGTTTAACTTGTTAAAATGGGAAATCCTGGCCAGTGAGATGGTCCAACTGGTAGAGATGCTGGCCATCAAACCAAGAAACCTGAGTTTGATGCCTGGAGCCCACATGGTGGATGGAGAAAACTGACTCTTGTAAATTATCCTCTGACCTCCACATGTGTGCCATAGCATATATATGGTAACAAAAACAATAATATAATAATAATAATAATACATTGTTAAAAGAAGAGAAAATCTAGGACTAACTATATGAATGAAGTGATCAAATTATTATTAATAAAAATATTTGTGAAATGCTAACATGTGTTCTATATTGAAAGCATTATACTTATTACCCTCAAAAGACTGTTTTGTGGTAGTATCATGACTTCTTTTATTCTTATGCATATCGCAACATATTATTTCAGGAGGTAGAATCTTCTTACAAAGATCATTAACTCACAGACCTTGCTATGCTGGGAGGACCCTGCTGGATACAATCTCATTTCTAAACAGAGACTTCTCTTTAAACGTGGGGCCACTTATTTAGCATTAGCAAATAATAAATGTTACCATCAGATGTGTAGATAAGGCTTGCAATGAATTAATTTCCCGGCTGGCATATTTAGGAAGAAAATTTGTTCTCGTTTATAGTAAAATGCATGTCTATTCTCTCACCCATATATATTACAGAATAACTTTTAATCACAACCAATGCTGCTTCACTTTTAATTCAATAAAACAATTGGTCATTATAAAAGTGCGATCAATTGAAAGGTTCTTAGCCCAATCTTCACAATCTAATTGGAGAACCTATTTTGAGACCAATTGGCTTGATTCAACTGTTTCATTCTTTGAGCAAGTTTTAGCTGGATTCCAAACAGATTGGGAGACAGCCAACTCTATATTCTACTTTTCAGCATGTATGCTAAAGGCTAATGGCTCCAGTGGAATGCAGAGTACCACTATCAAAGGCTCAAGTTTTAGGCAAAATGCCTGTTCAAATGAAAGTGTACATTGGGTCTTATCTGAAATAAAAAGGGGATTAAATCAGAAAGCAACTTAAGCTACCATCTCAGTTAAGTGGAATTGTTCGCATATTGTTTGTAAATAAAAGGGTATTCATCACTTCTCTGTGCCTTATGTTACCCAAAAGATATGCAAAAACAAAGGCTGCATTGCCTCAGTAGGCGTGCTTCTTACAATTATTTTATTTACTATAAAATGCAAAAGGAGGTGGTTGTGAGATGGGGAAACAAATAATTCAATATGGAACACAAAGATCTAGTGCAGGGCACAGACTGGGGAGATGGAGGGAGGGAAAGAAAAAGAAAACTGCTTCAGAAATTTCAGTTGTGTTGGCAACGGATGGTGGCTAAGCAATTTGGGATTCAGCATGTAAAACAACATCTGTATGTTAACTTTAAGCATGCAGATGGCCTTTCAGCATTAAGGCTCATTGGACTACAAATTTCTCCCAGGAATGGTTGTATCTTACTCAAGAATCTCTAGCTTTAACCTTCGCTCCAGTTTCTATCCCAAGCAGGTAACAAAGAGGTTGTTACTACAATTAAAATAGCACTTCATTGTTACTACAATTAAAATAGCACCTCCTCTCCACCAATCCAGAAAGGGTCTCCGCTACCCCTAAGCCCATCTCACCTTACATCTTGGTCTGTATGCCAGGGAACTAAAATAGTATCCCAGGGAAAAACAAGTCAAGACCTGTGCTCTTCATCACAGTTAACATAGCATTTGATCACTTAATGAAAGCGAGGGACCAAAGGAGGGAAGAGAGTAGGTGAGAAGCTAAAAACACTGAGAAGACTAAAGAAAATTTTGTTCAAAACAACAAAACCTAAAAATAGCTGGGCAGTGGTGGCACACATCTTTAATACCAGCACTATGGAGGCAGAGGCAAGTGGATCTCCCTGAGTTTGAGGCCAGCCTGGTCTACAGAGTGAATTCCAGGACAGCCAGAGCCATAACACAGAGAAACACTGTCTTGAAAAAAACAAAGCAAAAAACTAAAAATAATCTTTGAAACAAATCAAAGACTTAAGTATGGCATAAATGAAGCAAGCTTGTTCCTAGAAATAAACTGATGATATTAGCAGAGCCTGCAAGGGTCTGGGCTAGGTCCTCTGCTTATACGCTGTGGTTGTAAGCCTGATGTTTTTGTAGGCTTCCTAACAGTGAGAGTCAGGATGTCTCTGATGCTTTTGCCTGCTCTTGGGACCCTTTGCCTGCTATTGGGTTGCCTCACTCAAACCTGATATGATGGTGTGTGCTTAGTCTTACTGTATCTTGTTATGCTATACTCTGTCCATATCTCTGGGAAGACAGTTTATTTTTTTCCGAATGTAACAGAGGCAGAGTGGATCTGGGGAAAAGGCAAGGTGGAGGAGGGTGCAGGGAGAGGACTGGAAAGAGTGGAAGGGGGTGAAACTGTGGTCAGGATATATTGTATGATAGAAGAATTTTGGGGGTGAGTTTCAAGACATGGTTTCCTCCATAGTTTCGGAGCCTGTTGTAGATAGATCAGGCTGGCTAAACTCACAGAGATCCACCTGCCTCTACCTTCTGAGTGCAAAGATTAAAGGTGTGCACCACCACCACCCGGCCTGATAAAATAATTTTTAAAAAGACAAAATATTTTTTAAAAAAGACAAAGTGAGGTATTGAGACCCAGAAAGACAAGCATCACATGTTTTCTCTTATTTGTGGTCCCTAGCTCTGAATGTTCAGAAATGAGTATACAACCTAGAGTCACTGCAGAGACCAGGGAAGTAAAAAGGCACCGAGAACGGGTTGGAGAAGGGTCGGTAGAGTGGAGAACAATAGGAAGAGGAAAATACTGGGAGTGTTGCTTTAACTGTAAAGATGAAGGAAGGTCAACATAGAAGGAGAGGGTAGGAGAAGAAATAAATAAGACTAAGGATGTTTTAAAAATACATAGGGAATCCTTTTAAGTTTACCTAAATTTATATATAGTATTTATGTGTGTACTCAAAGAGATATAATTCAAGTGGAATTGTAACACTTGGGGCCACACTACTTCCCCAAAGAGTCAGAGACTACTAACAAAATCCCAGTACTAGTACTCTTAACCTGTTGGTCTTGGAAGTCCAAGAGGTCCCCAAACAACATAAGGTATTGCTGTTGCTTTTGGTTGCCTCTTAGTATTTGAAGGTAAGGCCTTATTGCAGAAGACTTCACTCTTTGGACTCAGGACTAGGAGGAATCAAGCTAAAACTGACCTGGGAGCTGACTTCATAGGCATTGGCTCTCATAGTATGAGAAGGTGTCATGCAAGCTGCTGAGAAAAGGGAGCAATCAGTAGTCCTCCACAGCCGTGTTAAAGAACCTAAAACACCTATGCTATGAACCACAATATTGAGTGCACTGGAAAGATAATTATGATATTGCAATAGTGGCATTTTTATCTTGGGAATAACCCACAACTCTTTAATTTGACTTAAGGATCATTTAACAGGAACGAATATTTGCATGATACTGTAAACCTATCCAGCTACTCATGACTGGAGAGAAGAACCTACTACCGCCAGTTTCTTAAACAAAATATAACTTTGGTTCTCTAAAGGCCAATACTTATACCCACAGATAAATATCACTCTCACCCCTCATCAGAGAAACATCTTTTTGCCACAGATGAAGACTGTTACAGAGAACTGCAGCTGATCAAAATGCAGACAATAAGTGACTTGAGGCACTCAGTCCCAGCTGATTCATCTGCAACACAATTCCCATGCCTAATGTTTCAGGGAAAATCACTGAAGAGGGAGCAGAAAGACTGTAAGAGCCAGAGACCTGTTGATGGACAGTGTCTCTAGTCATGACAGCTAAAGACACCTATGCACTCACAGCAATATGGTTACATGAACAAGACCAGCAGAACGACACCACCACTGAAAATGCCAGTGCGGACATGAAACTCCACTTGCTTTCATCCCTAGATGAAAAGTTACAGCTGGTCTCAAAGACCAACGAGAGAGGGAGAATCAGTTTGCTTTAGGGACAAGCTCCAAATAGGATATTCACTCCCAAGTGGTCAGCTCTGAAAACATGCAAACATGAGAAAAGCTAAATGGACTCAGCATGGTATACATACAGGCATACATGTGTGCACATATATACATGTCTACATGCATATGTATGTATAGACATGTAACAAGAGATCATGAATCCGGAAGGGGGTATGGGAGGAGTTAAGGAGGGAGAAGTAGAAAGAGGTAATGGAGATGCAGTGATCACATATGTTTTCAAGAGACATGAAACAAAACTCTTTTTAAAAAAATACTCTCATTTTTAGAGAGCACTGTTTTGGTCTAGAAGCCTAAGGACTTGCTCAGTCAGAGAGACAACCCCAGGCAGAGAAAGTGTAAGTCAATGTTCAAATCCCAGGAAAGAGAGCCAGGATTTGGACTTAGATAATCTAATTAGAACCAACATTCACTCTACTATGCCACAAATAATATTCTGTGTTTCAGTTTTCCGCAATCTTCTATTACATAAAGATGACTAATTACGAATTTAGCTTTCCTATGGATTTAAACAGTCTTGGCAGCACCCGTTCCTGTGTGTCTTCTATTAGAAAATCCTTGGCCAATAATCAGTGGGGGGAGGGGGATGCAAATTAAAACAAATTGCTGTAATTTTGAAAATAACACAGTTGTTTCAGTCTTTTTATTAATTCACACAAAACTATTTCCAATGAACCCCATCTAAAAGGATTTTGTGGCACTTAAATACTGAGTGTTTCTTTTTCTTTGGTCCAAATATGCAATTTCCTCTTTGTTGAACCTTTCAGTTTATCATGGTTCTGCTTCAAACTGCCAGCCTCAAATTCCCTGGCCTCCCCTTTTGCCAGCAGAAATCATACCTCATTTTCTCAGTGCAGGGTACCTTCTCCTAATCCGAAGTACTTGGTACCAGAACTGTTTCAGATTTACGAGGTTCCTGTTGTTTGCACGTTTGCTTTATTTGAGAATATCTGCCTAGACCTTGCTGGTTAAGCATCCAAATTCTAAAACTCTGAAATGCAAAATGTTCAAGAATCCAAAACTTTTATAGTTGTAACACATTAGAAGTTTCAGACTGCAGAGTTTTTCCGGGTTTGGAGGTCAGAAATGTTCAACCTGTAGCCTGTATCTATGTGTGCAGAGGAAATCGCCCAAGTGTCCTGAAAAATATGACTCCTCTGCTGTGATTAGAACCCACAAAAAATGCAATGCCAGTGTTCCTGTTCTCTCTGCTTCTTCCAGCATGAAGCAGGATTCCTATGGTTAGGTTTCAGGAGAAAAGAGAAGTAAATGCCAAGGTAAATGGTACCTGAAGGAGAAACCATTACTGTCCCTTAACATCCAGTAGAAAAAAAAGAAAATTTACTCAGCAACATCTGATGTTGCTAAGCAACATCTTCTGGATGTGAGAAAAAAAATCCGAGATGAAAAAAATATGAAATAGACATAAGTAGACCACATTTATCTTTAAAATGGTTAACCGCCTCCTCCAAGGCAGGTTTTATGCAAAGGGATTTTTGCTTCCACAGAGGGTAAGACCTCATCTACTTCCTTCTTAGCTGTGTAATTTTTCAAGAATTTCAAAAATGGAGAAATTGTTAATAAATCTACTTTTATAAGTCACTTCAAAATATTGAAAAACTATTCTTTCTCTCTGAAGAGTTCATTCCTGGGCTTCAAAGCACTGCAAAAGAACAGGTTAGAAATGAAGTCTCTCATCATCAAGCCTAAACCTAAACTAGCAAGGACAAGACAGCTTTCACATTCAGCACCACCCCCTTCGTTTTTTTTTTTATCTGAAGAGCAGTTGATTCTCAAGCAGCAAGCATAGTGCTTAGAATGAATACCTATGGGTTCTCTTCTCCTTTACAGAAGAAAAGCAACACAAAAGTGGGGCTTAGCACACCCATTTCTGAGGAGCACTGGACCACCTACTTATTACAGTTCCAGGCGAAACAGCCCAGGAGCTCCTCCACGATTGCTTTCTTAGCAGACCCATTTAAATGACTACTGTTGTGGCTTCCCTGTCAACAATGTCAACAGTCTGTGACACTGACAACATCGTTATTAAATGTAGAAAGGGGAGAAAAGCTACTTGAGACATGTTCCGTGAATATCCCTGGCCAACAACTGATCAGTGTTGATAGCTGGGCACAGCCACCCCTGTCTTTAGAGCTGTGTCCATTGTCCTTGGCCAGAGGTTCCTCTGATTTGTAAGTGCTTATGATGAACCAGGATTCAACCTGTCAGCCATACAGAAGACCAAAGCGACCACTTTTTAATCAAAACAGAAAAGTTATCTGTAATGAAGAAAAACACAGTTCATTCACAAAATATCATTGTGGTCTAAAACTGGGGGAAAGATCATTTTTTTAAAAAAAAGACAACTTAACAAACTTATAATATCTAAAGACATCTCTGACGTATTAAAAATAGACAAAGGTAAGTAACAGAAAGATTGCTACTAATATAAAGTAAAAAAAATTGCTACTAATATAAAGATCCAGGTCTTATGGAATATGTTAGTTTCTTAATCATTCCTAAATACAGGCATATCCATATCTTGGATGTTGTGCATAGATGGTTTTAATTATGAAATTCAGGACAACAGTAAATTTCTAAATATTAACACAAACAAGATTTTGCAAATTATAACAGTCTGTTTCATCTACAAAAACTGATTTGGCAAACAATGGCCCATACTAAAAATTTCTAGGAATCTCTCATTCCCCCAACTTATCACCTGTAACAACAGCTATGACATTTCTGTAAGAGAAGCAGCTGAAGGGTAACAAAGGCCATCTTTAAGGCTGATAGCTAGAATAGAATCATATATTTTTCACTGGATTTGAACAGGTTTCTAGAACAAGAAAATTCATAAGCAAAAGACATGAATGCGAATGTATTTCCAGGAGCCAAAGAATGTCTATGTGAGTTCCACTCTGAGGAAGAATGGTCATTACTATACTGTGGACAACATGGCAAGCAGGGACTTTAATTGTTACTTTCACTGGTGTATTCAAAGACAATCTGCGCATAGAAATCTCTTCAAGTGAGTAAGAGAACAATCACAACCTAAGATGTAACTCAACCCATTGACTATGGATAAATGTCACCTTTTCCCCTAACTTAAACAATCAGCTGGATGCCACACCCTTCTGCATAATTTCATAATTCTGAGAACTCCACCTGACAGGGTAATCTACCAGCATTTTATGATCTTCCTTCTCTCCATGAAACATTGTTCTTAAATCCTTAGAGAGGTGAATCCCATACAAACAAGACCATATTGCTTGCCTCTTTCATCTTTTGATATAACGTTAGGATAGATTATATTATTTATAACTTTCAGCTTAGCTATTGACTTTGATAAATTTATTTATTATGTATATTCATGTATATCAAATACATGAATCCTCCCCTCTCCATACTTGGGATTTGCCATTCTATTTGACTTTTAAACTTAGTAAAGGGTTACATACAATGTGGTCTAGCATCATGTTAAAATTTATCTCTCACTGTAACAGAGTTGAAACTGGAACTTTGAAGGTGAGTAGGTCATGGGTCTCTGTCTGCACAAGTGGATTATGCCATGATCTTATGAATATATGAGTTACAAAATGAGAGGATAGTAAGTTAGTTATAATGGGGAGTTTGGCATGCTGTTTCTTGCATGTGTGCTTTCTTACAATAGATGCCTTCTACCATAAAATGATGCAACAGGAACATGGTCTTTCAATATTGTATTGTGTTTCCTCTAGTTGTATTTATCTTCTACCTGTGTCTTATAATTAGTCTACCCTGTACTATTCCATAATGGAAGCAGAAAAGCCACAAAAGGAGGTTAATGGCACATGCTAGGGATATAAACCCATCTTGTATTCCCTGTGAAGCCCTTCTATGGGAAAGCAAGAACTCCTAATGAATTGGTTGAAACATTTGTTCAACTACTTTTTGCCAACTAAAGAAATTATGAAAGAAAAGACACATATGTAATCATGAAATCCAGGAAACACACAAGTATCTGGCAAAGGAGTAGGAGTAGATAAAGTCAGATTTTTCTTTCCTTTCACTGTAAAGACTGTAAGAGTCACACAAGCATGCATGTGTATGGACGCAGATGATTGGAAAAATGCAGAGGGTGCTGATGACAACATACTCTGCTTCCCATGGGAGTGAAATCAAGGATATTCAAGCTGCTTCTCCTTATCATTTCTGTTGTATATCCAGGCAATGCAGTAGGAAACTGGAGTTACTCAAACAGGCCATTCAAAAAAACCATCTACAGAATGTCATGGAAACCATTCATAGAGTGTCATAGAAGCCCTGGCTTTTGCAACAACTGAGAACAGGCTATCATATGTGCTGCAGAGAGCACAGTGATGCCTCCCCCTGGCTTCTGAGTATTGGAGATGGTCACTGAATTGTCATTGAAACAGTTACAGACAGAGCTGCTAACCTAGGTTCTTCTCAAACACACTGGCCTACACTTAATCATATATTCCTGACCTGCTTTTAAGGGAATGTTACAGTCCCATTTGTCACATAGGAAGTGCTCTTAACTAACTACTCAGCCATCTCTCCAAGACCTAACTCATGTTTTAAATGGGAGTCCTCACATTATTGTAGTAGTAAAACACCCCAAGCATATTCCTAGCAAAGTGTCTGGGGACGGCAGAAGTGTCCTTAGAGGTGAGCTCTATGCACCTCATACACTAAATTCTACAACCAAGTACAGACAGCAGGTTTCATGCACCTAAGGAACATATGGGATCTTCTACCAAAAATTAATGTCTCCTCTATTTTAACATATGGCCATTTTCATTCAAACTACCTCAAGCAATAAGTGTGTGGTGACATATTCTGAAATATAACTGTTGTGATAACTGTGCCAACAGTCACCAGCTTTGAGGTACCTATGGTGGAGTAGGAGTCCTTTGATATGAAGCATGTGAACGAGTGTACATTTGTTGACTGAGCTTTTCTGTCCTGCCACCAGGTCCCACAGCTGTTCAGCCCAAAAGAAATTACACAGAGGTCTATATTTTATAAACTGATTGGCCCATTAGTTCAGGCTTCTTATTAACTCTTTCTTATAACTTATATTAGTCCATTATTCTAGTATATGTTAGCCACATGGCTCAGTACCTTTTTCAGCAGGGTAGGTCACATCTTCCTTCTTCTGTGTCTGGGCAGAACTGTGGAGCAATGGGCTTCCTCCTTCCCAGAATTATCCTGTTCTCATTGATTTGCCTCTACTTCCTGTCTGGGTGTCCTGCCTATACTTCTTACCTGGCTACTGGCCAATCAGTGTTTATTTAAAACGTAATTGACAGAATACAGAANCAGTACCTTTTTCAGCAGGGTAGGTCACATCTTCCTTCTTCTGTGTCTGGGCAGAACTGTGGAGCAATGGGCTTCCTCCTTCCCAGAATTATCCTGTTCTCATTGATTTGCCTCTACTTCCTGTCTGGGTGTCCTGCCTATACTTCTTACCTGGCTACTGGCCAATCAGTGTTTATTTAAAACGTAATTGACAGAATACAGAATTGACCCACACCATACATTAGATATTTTACATCAAGGAGTTGATTTAACTAGCTATAAATTAAGTAAAAAAGTAAAATCATCCCATTGATTAAATAAATAAATGTGATATTTGTGATGTAGATGAGGAGAAAAAGATAGTCAACTCTGAAGGAACTACTGAAGGCAGTGTATTTGGTTGGCTGGGCTTAAGAGAGTATTTCATTTTCTCTTACATGTTGTGATTGTTAGGCATTGAATGTGAAGGTTTTTATAAATAATTTAAAGTTAGTTTGTTTCATGTGTTTATTTCACTTAAACCATTTCTTGTACTTTATAATGATGGTATTCTTAGTCATCATCTCCAATGATTTGGCTTCTTTTTAAATAATAATGGGATTTTTATGTAAGGAAAGCTTACATAACCACTAGCACATGGGCCCAGGTCTGAATGCTCTTGTGTTTTCCACATCAGCATGATAAATCCAGGGATACTTGAAATACACTCCTTATGTCCTCTACTCTTGGACTCTGTATTAGTTGGAAAAATATATCATTAGATAAATATTCGAAATCCAATATGATATTTGCCACTATAGCAATGAGATCAATACATCATAACATGAACTCAGAATCGTTTTATGCTTTTAGCTGGCTTGAACATGACAGTCTTTTAATTTAGTCATTATTTCTTGTTTTACCTTCTGAAAGAAATTTTGTGGAATAAATCAAGGCCAGCAAAGCATCACTTAACTGTTGCTTGCACCCACCAACTCCCAGATACAACCGCTTATGTTTTAAAGGATGAAACAAAGCCATAACTGTCAGAATAGTGAAATCAGCAATCAACACCAGGCATGTTTATTCAAAAGTCACACTACTAAATTAAGAAGATTTTTGCAATTAATATCTTAATGAACCATAACATTCTTGTCATAGCCCTGTGATTCAAAGAAACATACAAAAATAATCTCGTGTTCCAGGGCAGGGTCTGAAACAAGGCAAACCTGCACAATTCAGGGCATCAGGAAGATTAATATGCAAGTAAATGTAAGTGCCTTGAACACCCCAATCTCAACCTCAGCTGAATCAGTCTGCATTTGACTCTGGCAAACAAGAAACACATTCAGGGGATCTGACTTTCCTGGCTATTGGAGGAGAAAAAGGAAAAGAGGCTGATGGCTCCAAATCAAAACCAGGAAACTTGGGGCATCATGAGCACATGACAGGAAGAGTTAACAAGGATTTGATAGTTCATCAACCCCTTAATTACCAAGGGCTCATCAGGCACATTCCAACTGCTTTCATTAGCCAAGATAGTCTTTACTGCCCAGCCCTTTTTGAAAGACCATTTAACCTATTTCCTCTTCTTACCTTAATTGGTACATATTCATTGTTCTGAGTACTGGGTTTCACAAAGGCAATCTATTTCTAGTATATCATATTCTTCTGTTACATCAGACCCAACCCAAGCAGTATCTTCCTCCTCCCAATTATCCCTGCTGCTATTGTCCTTCCTCCCCAGTCTCCCTCTGCTTTCATAGTAGATATACATGTACATATATGTATATATGTTCAAGTATGTGCACATGTATATATTTAAGTATCTATATAAAATCTAACATCCACAATGAGAAAAACATGCAATATTTTTCAATCTGCCATCATATTAAGTAAGCTTAATATGATGGTATCTAGTTGCATCTGTTTTCCAGGAAAAGACATGATTTTGTTCTTCTTTGTGTGCATGTGTGTGTGTTCATATGTGCATGTGTGTGTGTTTGTGTGCATGCATGTGTGCATGTGAGCACACACATCTGTGTTTGTACCATATTTTCTTTATTCATCTGCTGATGGGCACATGGGTTTGTTCTGTTACTTGGCTTTGGTAGATGATGTTGCTTTAAACGTGGATTAGAGGCTTCCCTGTGGCATGGGCACTTGGAGTCTTTCCTGTAAATACACAGAACTAGTAGATTTGGGTCTGTTCTTAGGGTGTTTTGTTTGGTTGTTTTGAACCCCACAAAGACTTTCATAGAGACTGGACTAATCCTTCTTTCCACCAGCATTATAAAAGGGTTACCTCCCCCCCATGCACACACTCTTATTAGCATTTAACTACTTATTTCACAATGCTATGTGAAAATCCAAAATGCTCCAAATGTTCAACCAGTTTTCTTCTCCATAAATATTTAAGTTCTATTTCATTAAAGTACCTATCACACAGGTGTGATATTTTTCAGCATTTGCAAAAGAACAATAGTGTCAGAGTCCCATGGTATTTAATTTTCTGTAACCACCTTCACTGCTTCTGATAGTTATTCAGTTTATCCAGGGTCCGCGTACTCCACACATAGCAGTTCCTTCTTATTTGAGGCTCTGCTTCCAACAATTTCAGATACCCAAGATCAACCATGAACCAAAAATACTAAATAGAAATTGTAAAAGCAAGATAGTTGATGTATTAAGTAACTTTCACTGCAACATGTTATAATTATTTATTTTAATATTAATTTTTGGTGTTAATTTTTAATTGTGCCTAACTTATTAATTAAATCTTTTCATATAATTAAATCTTATCAAAACACTAACATGGCTATACAAGAAAACCCAATTTTATAAAGAAATATTTATTTAAATAGACCAATGATAGATTTATACACGCACATCCTTGCATATATGCACATGGCAAAAGGTGTTAAGTAATGTCCAAAGATGAAAGAACACTGGAATATCTAGAAACCTCTCCCACGGGTAAGGGGATCAAGAGCAATTTAAAAATGGTGAAATCAGATGTAAAATGGAGAAAAGTGCAGTGATAGTCACCCAGGTTGTGGGACATGTTTCCCACATTGCTTTGCCTTTTTAATATTGGACACTAAATCTTTTGTCTATTAAAATGTACAGTTACTCTCTGACAACTCTCAAAGAGACATGATATAAAAGAACTTATTCTTTCCAAGAAAAATCCAAGGGATTAGTTGAAACTGGTTTCCTAACAAGCTGTAAATCTGTGCTTAATTTCAGAATTTCTATTATCTGACTCATTAAAAACACTAACATGGCTATAAGAAGAAAACCCAATTTGCTGAAGAAATATCACAGTTTACATTTTAGCACATTTTTATTTACCTTTATAATCTCACCAAACCATGCTAGTGTCAAATGGCATATGAGGTAATGTTTGCACCTAGTCAACAGTCTCGATTCCAGACAGCTGCAATAAATTTTTAAGGCTAAATGCTGGAACTGCACACACACCTGGAGTTTGAAGTAAGTTTTTGTGCTACAATGCACTCCCAGGATTTGTTAGCATGGGCAAAGAGCGAGGGCTCATCTGAAACCCTGAATTCTATAAGGACACACATTCCCCTGCCTGTCCTGTTTGAACTCAACGCGATTTTCATTGGACATGCATCTTATCTATGATGAGAGCACTTGGCAGGAAAGGGAGAGGAGGACACAGTAGATTCCAGACCTTTCTCTTTCCTAACATTGTTCACATCAAGTTGTCCTCTCCCATATCCTTTGCCTCCTCCTGCAGAGCGTACTCAAGAGCTGCTTCTTTCGGGTGTCTGCGAATATCCTAGACTTCAGTAACATGCAGAAATAGACTAAATGGATGGGTCAGTCTTTGTGTGGCTAGCTGGAGAGAGCCAGCAGCTAAACCCCAAGGACAGCAATTACCGACTTTGGGAACTTAGAGGAATATTCATCTTTTAAAACCCAGTTTGGTATGGGGGGTATATGACTGACATGATACCCCTGACCTCCACCACGAACACATTTCTTACTCAAGAACTGACTTCTTCCATTTAGGTTCCCATTCATTTTGAGTGAGTTTGTTTGTTGTTGTTCTCAAAGCAAAGACTTTCTGAATAGTAAGACCATTTGTTATTTAGCATGTGTCTTAAGCAGTGTTAGAAGAACCTGGGATGAGAGTGTTGAGCAACGCATTTCACTGTTTTTCAGGTGTTGGTCGAGCAACGCATTTCGGTGTTTTCAGGTGTTGGTTTCCTCAAGAGATGAGGAGGCTTGTGAATGAAAACAAAACAAAACAAAATTAAAAGGGAAAGAAACAAGACTGTTCCTAGGTATGGCGGAGGAAGTTTAATATAGATATGTGGAGAAACAAAGCCAGAGGCAGGGACATTTGGAAAAGTATAGAGTGGGCATGCCCATGAGCCATGCCATGTGAGGCGATGGAGGAAGGGGAGGGAGAGGAAAGAGAAGAGAAGCAGGTGCAGCAACCAGGAGGCCCAAAAGTATAGAGTGGGTGTTCAACCAAAATGGATTATATAAGGAGGAGCATCCCAGGCCTGGGATAGAGAGTTCAGGGTAAGGGGCAGAGTATGCCAGCCAGGAGAACCCTGTAACTTAGGAGCTAAGGGATGCTGGCAGAACCTGATGATCAGGTCTGCTTTGACATAAGAGGGCACCTCAGCCATTTTTCCCAGGTTTGAAACCTAATATCTAGTATTTGCAATTCATTCTAATAAAACTCCAGTGGATGATCTTAAATAAAATCAAGTACACGTTAAAAACTCCTCAAATCTCATTTTGCTCATTTTTGAAAACCATTAAGCTTAATTCCCATGTGGTAATCCATATACAAATGTGTGATTGATGTCAGATGAGAAATTTTTCTCACTGAGTTATCTGCATGTTTGCCAGCCGAGTCACAAGCTAATTCTTGTCTTCATCTCATAACTCAAGTTCCTCTCCCTAGTTCTCAGGACTATAAAGCACAATCCAAGATTTTACTTTCCCAGCTGTTAAGTCTGCACATGTCTGGATGGGGTAGGAAGCTAGGGGCAGTAGTCGGGGTTAAGAGCCGGAAGTTTAAGGAAATGAGGGATGTCTGGGCATGTCAATGTGACGGCATGTAGAGAGAGGAGACACTGTTGCAACTGTGCTAACTGGTCTTCCTGGTTATCTAGTGCTAGCATCTTCACACTGTGGCATTTGAAATGATAATATTTTAAAAACAGATCTAAGCTATGAAAAATCTTCTGTGGTGAACAGGATCATTATAATATCTTACTCAAAATGTGTATGAGGCAAGAGTTGCTCAAGAGAAGAGATGTCAGTGTAAATACTGAAACAGGAGCTGATGAATGAAATTGTATCTCAGTTCTTCAGCAACCACAGTGGAGATAGAACTAAGGAAACGCAACTTTCTTCTTTTTAAGTAGGCAGGGAATGTGTTTTCTGGCTTCTCTTTGTTAGAGACACCACTGTACTTCCTTCAAGCCAAGGCCTCCCAAATCTGCATTATAATAACTTACTATTCTCACTTTCTGAGGTGAGAAAATTAACCCTGAGAATTTAAGCATCATTAAAAATGACAAATATATATGAGGCAAGGTTAGAATTTTGATTAAGACCTCCAAAAATGTCAGTAAGGCTTGGCCCAAAGCAGTAGCAGAGAGCAGAAGAGGAGAGTGCGAGCCTGTGCATTTGAAAGCACGTAATCCTGAAATGATGGAAATGTCACTTGCTGTAAAAACAATCGGTTTATGTCTTCAAACCTCATATGTATGGGATCATTTTGAAAGGCAATTTTATAATAGAGCCAAAATTTAATAACCCAGAAAGTAGCTTTTGGTTCAAGGAATGAATTTTCTGAAACCATCATACATATGCCTAAATGTAAGAAAATCAGACATGCTCCTCAGAATATTTATATTAGAAAAGTTTGGAAATAATTTATAAATTGCATACTGCTCATATAAATTATATATCACCACAAAAAATTATATTACAATCCTTAAAGTTAAAATTTATGAGAAAAATATCTCCAAAAGAGACTAATAAGGAAAGAATAAAAGCAAGTGTTTTTAAATGGCAGCGCGTACACTTCCAGATTGTTTAGTCAAGCAAAGGGATGTCAGAGATGATAAAGATTTCAGCCAGTGTCAAGTCATTCACTGTGAGTCATGTGCCAAGTCCCAGTTACAGTCTAGTGCTGAGAGAAGCCCCCTGCCTCCCTGTCCCCCGCACTCTGAACTGTCACTCTTGTAACTAGGGGGAAAGATGCCAGCTTTGGGGAAAGCCTGGTCATTTCAAAGTATACTTTTTGCCTTTTTGACAACTGTTCTTAAATATTTGAAAGGGAGAAAATGGGACCATCCATGGCTACTGTAAAACTGATGTTAATTAAATCAGTTAAGGAGCTTTGAAACTGAGCGGTATAAGTACTGGAATTTGAGAATAACACACACCATCTGTTTAGAAGGCAACTGATATACTTCTAAAATCATTTTTTTCTAAAATCAATTTCAGGAAAAATCTGGATAACATATATTACCCAACAAAATATTTCAAAATATATTTTAAATTTTGATATGTGAGATTAAGAAACTAAACAAATCTAACATGTTCCTGCATTACTATTTCAAATAAATCAGATAAATCAGACAAAAATGATTTCTTCATATTTCAAATATCCCAATTCTATTATTTAACCAAATCCTCTAATATATTTCACTTTGAAAATCTCAAATTTTAAAACTAATTGCATACTTTAGATTCATTAGTCTAATCAACTATACAACAGCAAATCTCTTAAATGTTAACAAAAATGTTAGCAAATGCTAGGGTGCATATACAAATGAACAGCTACATTGTTATAATTAATACTAAAGTCTCAAGGGCTAATGGACATAGCTAGTATGTAAGAAGTTCTTGGTCTTCATTATACATTAAAACTGACCAAATCTTTACAGCTGGGAAGGGTGACACAGTGGTTGGCAGCGGCTAAACTGGCTTAAGTCAGAGTCTCTTGGCATGACACACTGTCATCAGTCTTTGGTATTATTTAACTATGTCACAGAACCTCTGCTGTAGAGAAAGAATGCCATCTAAAGTGGTAATTCTCAACCTGTGGGGCACGATCCCTTGTGGAAATTTAACAACACTCTTTCACAGGGGTTGCCTAAGATCATCTGCATATCATATACTTACAGTTCTTAACAGTAGCAAAATTATAGCTATGAAGTAGGCTTGAAGTAATTTTATGGTTGTGGATGACCACAGCATGAGGGACTGTATTAAGGGGTCACAGCATTCTAAAGGTTGAGAGCCACTGGTTTCAAGGAAAAGCTGGCATCACCAACGCATGCTAACAAGGAAGCTGAGACTGCTTCTGCATGTTAATGGTGTTTTGAAGCCTAACCATGTTGAATGTCCATCATGAAGCTTCAAATAACTAATTTCCTATGTATGTGCAGAGATAACACAAGAACTGAATCAATCATTTAAATTGAGCCTATGATTTCACACACTCTTTGATAGTCTTATATCCTGCTTAGTTTGATTCTTAATTCTATTTGCATTTTTCAAGTCTGACAGAGTGAGCCACAACTCATAAATATTTAAATGATATTTGATTGAATGCTGTATAATTTATGACTTCACCACAAAGCTAATGTCTTGTCACATCCGGGGTGACTATGCATAACTGGAAGAGAAACTGTCAAACAATACAGAAGAACAGCAGTGTATAAGGAGGTAATTATGCATATGGAAAATACATATGCATATCCTGTGACAGAGTCAGGAATTGTGTCTTTTCTCCTCTTACACACATCAGAGCATCAGGTTGCTTTGCTCCAAGTGCATATACTGGAGCCTCCAACAGTGAGCCCCTTTCCTTGCCTTAAGAGATGTTAAGTCCAAGGAGAGTCATATGCATGAGACGGCTCCCCTAAATGAATACAACCTTATGGTAAAGGTAACCTAGAACTAAACATTCCACATTGTTCATCAGCTTCCAGGGACTATAGAGAAATATTCCTTACTGACTAAGAGAACAGATTTGGCTGCCCAGCAGAACTTAACATTATGACCCCATTGCTTTGGCCTAGTACTATAAATTTGACAAAGAACCCATGGTGGGTGAGGTTATAACTCCCAAGGAGAACCTATTTTTATTCTTGTGGATGGACATAGCCTTAAACTGAATTTTAAATTTATATCTCTATGTCCAAAGACTTAGTACAGCTCTCAGATCTTACAAGAGAAGTTCTTTTGTGTGAGCTGAGGACAGAAATTAATGAAGAAACTCAAAACTGGTTACAATAAAAAGAGGAAGTACCTGTGGAATGCTCTACCACAAACCAGGCATCTCTATAACCTTCATTCCCTTAAGGCTCAGGGACAACCACAGAAGAGGTGGTGGAAAGATTTTAAAACCCATGGGTTGGGAAAGACTGGGCTGAAACAGTATCTTTCGGAAATGACCATACCACTGCACTCTTTAGCTCAGAGCAGCTATGGCTGCCTAAACAAGATCAACCATTCAGCATTCTGTCATGGATGGGTGAGGAGCACATGAGCCCTCACCACTACCTGGGGAACTACTGACAGTGACTTCTGGGAGAGGAAGAGTCAATTTTCATTAAGGGTGTAGCTCCTGATAGGTAGAACATGCTTCAATATATGGTCCCATGCCCAAGAATATTAATGTAGCACAAAAATTGATTAGGTGTATTAAAAAATAAAGAGGACATGAAATTGGGAGGGGCTTAAAGATGGAGATATCCTGGGCAGAGTTAAATAGAGGAGTGGCAGGGGTTAATATGCTTGAAATACACTGTATATATGTATGAAATTCACAGAAAAATAATAAAAATATGACATTTATCAAAGAAACAAAGCAGAAGGAAAAGAACTATAAGAACTTCTGTCTATGTGTCTGAGGTAATAGGCTGGTCCTTGGTAAGTTTCAAAGCCAATGAGTCCCCATTTGTGTAATGTAGAGGAGGTTTATCATCAAGGTGCCCTTAGGTTTCTGAAAGATAAAAATTCAAACCTTCCAAATAATGGTACATTCATCCTAGACCACAGCAATGGTTTATGCAAAGAATTTTCAAGATTGATGAGAAGCCAGCAGCCACAATGAGGCATACTAGGAAATAAAGCAGCATGAGCAAGAACTAGCATAAAAAAGCAAAGACTTTTAATGACCTTAGAGACTTCAATTGCCAAGGTAGTTGTAAGTATCATTCTTAATAAATGGCAACTTGCAATGTCACTGAGGAAAAGTAAGTCATAAAAGTGACTCCTCTTGAATACAGGCTGTTGAGAAGAGTAGATTGTGTGTCTTAAACAACAACAAAAAATGTATTCTTTACAGCTACAAAGGCTGGTGAAGCCAGGTATCATTGTGATACTGGCTGACCACCAGCATCTGACCAGCAGAATTTTTTCCTGGATTTCAGACAATCCTTTTCCCCTGTGTCCTCACCTGGCCTGGAGAATGAGCCTCTACCTTGGTGAGGTCACTAATCCTATTCACGAGTACTCCACTCTCGTCCAAGGTCCAACACCACCACAGTGTAGGTTCAGATTTCCACACATTCTGTTAATTTACATGATACAGAAGAGAGTAGATGTTCTAGAAGAAAAACTAGAATTATTTAAAATAAAGCTGGATTGCCAAGTACAGCTACAGAGAAGAAAATGATAAACTAGAAGGCGTATTAAAAAACAGACTGCCTATACCGTGCAATCAAGAGACTAAAAGATGTAAAACACAGAATACTAAAATGATATCTGGGCAAGAGATGAAAGGAAAATGGATAAGTTTACCAAAACACTTTCCTTCAAAATACACAATTTTTTCCATTATGCACAGCAATAAAACCTTTCCTGTAGCTACTAAATCCAATAAAATCAGGTCTATATAGAACACAGAAATAGAAAAAGATGTATCACTCAAAAGGGCAGAATGAAAGTTTAATCCTGCCCTTTTCACTCTGCTCCAAAACCCATGCAACACATGTAAAATAAGAAAGCCTCTATTTGGGGCAAAGACTGAAACAAATACTCTGTTATAAGGACTAGGCTAGCCCTACTGTCTCAAGCAAACGTTTCAAGTATCCATTTGCCCAGACACCAACCTGGCTCATTCTGGTACTCCAAGTTGAACCTGCCTGTGAATTACCAGCCAACCCACCCTTAGTATTTGGATGGACTGTATAGCCAAAGGATTTCACAGTTGGTGGAATCAGTATAAAAGCACTCTGAAAAAGAACCCATCTCTTCAAATACACACATCCCAAGGCCAGAGAAAATCAGGAAAGAACACCAGTACCAAAAAAGCAATTAAATTTCAAACTACATTTCTAGAGAGAAATGCTTGACAAAAAAAAGTTCAAAATGAATGAAATGGGAAAATTCAGTGTGCTGGAAACACAGGGAACAATTCACCAATATCAGGAAAACAATACATAGGCAAAAGTTCAACAGAGAGACAGAAGCCATCTCAAGGAACCAAAGACATTACAGAATGCCACAAATAAAAATAATGCCGTGTATGAGCACCAACAGCAGACTTAATCATGCAGAATGAAGCATCCAAGAAACTGAAACGTAAGTATATAGTCATCATCAAGAGGAGGGAAGAAAGGCAGGGAAGCAGGAAGGCTAAGGAATTCATAGAAAATCATCATGAGAATTACTCCGTAATTCTAGAAAAAAATAGAACCAAAGAATATTTACTTAAGAACATAATGGCTGAAAACTTCTTAAATCCAGGGAGAAATATAAATTCAGGTAAGTAACTCTCAAAAGTCTTCACAGAAACAAGCCAAATCAAATTTCACCAACATAAAATTCAGTCAAATTGTTAAAAATTGATGTCAGAGAATTATAGGAGTAGCAACATAGAAGAAACTTGGTACATAATAAAGTAAACCCTGTGAGATCAGCAATGGATGTCTCTGCATTAGTCAGGGTTCTCTAGAGGAACAGAAACCATAAGACACACACATACACACACATAATCACACAGAAAAATAACAACAGCTGAATCACACCTAAGGGACTCTGAACTCAGTAGCTGCTCAGTCTATGGGCTAGGAGCCTCAACAGTTCCAATCTGTACAAAACGGGAAACAGTCCCATAGACACTTTCTAGTCTTCAGTCAACAATGAAAGCTTGAAATATTGGTTGATATCAGGGAAGAAAACAGTAGCAGCAGCCACCAGATAAATTAACTGGGCGAGGTGGCCAGGGGAAAGACAAGCATGAACGTCTTCCTTCTACCCTGACCCTTTTCATCTGAGCTGCTACCAGAAGGTGTCACCCACACTCAAGGTGGATCTTTTCAATCACTAAGGCAAATAAGACAATTCTTCAATTGAGGATTCCTCAATTGATTCTAATTTATGGCAAGTCGCAAAAACTAACCACCTTAACCTCGGTAGAGAGGTTGCAGACAAAACAGACTTTAGGTTTTTTGTCTTAATAGAAAAATTATACAGACAAATAGTCACTTTGTTGAGGATATAATAAGCATGGATATATGTACCTTCAGTATCATAAAACTGAAATACAAAAGGCAAAACTTAAAAAAAACTGAGTGGAGAAGCAGAGAGCAACACAGAAAAAAATAGGCAATATTAAAATGCCACTTTCAAGAATGAAGACCCTCCAAACAGAAAACTAACAAGGATATGTTGTTCTTGAACTATACTATAGGTCAAATGCACACAATAGACTTTACATATAACATTCTGCCTACCAGCAAAATATACAATCTTTGTGAGAGCACACAAAACATGGTCGGAAGAACTCACTCATGAGGAACATACACACACAACACATACAGACACATAAGGCATGCAATGAGACTGGAATCATATCACTAATCACCAGAATAAACAATGAGTCAGGGAAGAATCAAGAGGAAAATTTAAAAATATCCCGAGACAAACAAAAATGGAAGCACACTGTAACCAAAACTTATGGGACGCAGTGGAAACCAAGATGAAAGCCTGCAGCAATAAACACCTACATGGAAGAGAGAAAGCCTTTGACTTTGTACCTCAAGGAAATATTTTTTAAAAACACATTAAGCCCAAAGTTAGTAGAAGGAAGGAAACAGTAAAAAATCAGAGCTGGAGTGAGTGAAAAGGGGACTATAACTGATGGAGCATGTGATCAAATCGGACTCTCTGAATGTGGCTGACAAGGAGA
>LOJH01010136.1:1627-18963 GCA_001685095.1 Ellobius talpinus
AAGAAAGAAAGAAAGAAAGAAAGAAAGAAAGAAAGGAAGGAAGGAAGGAAAACCACAACAGAAAACCAGGAACTTTTGTTTAAGCCACTGACCTTCACCTCTGGTTTATTCCAAGACCCTGGTGGAGGCATCAGATCCCACCCCCATTTCTAGCACTGTGTTGGCCTCTTGTGCTTGCTGTTCATCCACGAAGCCAGCCCCAGAGCATGGTCATCCATCCTCTGTGGGTTCCCTCTCTGTATCACCCTCAAGTGTCTCCAAGCCTGCTGCCTCCACCTCCCAGATCCTGACTGTCTATACCCATCCCCTTCTTAGTGTTCTGGACACGTGTGGTCTGTGTTTCCTCCACTCTGAATGGTCTCAGAAAAGACCTTGTCCCTCTATGAGCTTCAGTTTCATTGATAGCGTGGAAAGATAGCAAAGAGGATTTGTCTTCATCAGTTACAAGAGGAAGCCTATGGTGTTGAAGAGGGTTCTGAGCCACAGCCTGGATCCACAGGAAGGACAACTGTGGTTGACAATGTTAGCAATGGGAAGGAGAGGGAAGCAAGGTGAGTGGGCACCCATTATTGGCTGCCCTCTGAGGTGCAGAATGTCATTCCCAGCCTCTCAGCACCTCCTCCCCGACTCTATTCTGTCCCTTTGAAGATGAAGATACATAATGGCCTTGGATTAGAGCAGAGGAGACAGAACTTAGAGAAGCCATGTTTCTTAAGGTGCCCCACTGGACAGTTATCCAGGGTGTTCGTGGAGGCAGAGCTGGCGTCTCCTCATGGGAAAACCCTTCTTCATCTTGGAGGAGTGAAAAGTCTGAGGCACTCATTGAGTTTTGGGGTCCTAGGGTTCTGGGCTCTCACCTATGCCTGTGAAGAACATGGTGATGCTGAAGCTGGCCTGCAGAAGCCACTGTGGCCAGAACAGCATCTTCCTCTCTTGCAGACTGGCTTCCTTCTTGAATGGAGGTAAAGGATGTGGGCTACCCGGCTCCCTTGCAGCCCAAGCAGCAGCCCTTCTCTGTGGTGTCAGCCTCCCTGGCTGGCTACCCTAAGGCTGAAGGAGTATGTGTTCATGGCGTGTGTCCTAGTAACCTAAACATAGGCACAGTGTGGTCAGATGGGACACTGGCCACCAAGATCCTACTCTGCAGGTACGGCTGATGCATGATCCATCCCTAAAGTTCAGAACTTTCCTTTTTCACATGCTGTCCTTCCCTTGCAGAGGTTTGTCTAATTCATCCTTGAAACCCCCNCCCCACACCATCCCAGGCACCAAATAGACTAGAACTCAGAAAGGCTCAGTGATGGATGGATTGTCTTATGCTAGGCGCTGATGTGATAGTTGAATGGTATGCATCAACGCTGACAGAGGACCCCACATGCTGTCCAATATTGTGATGGGATAGCCAGTTCCATCTGGTTTTGTCTTAGAAAACCCCACCCCTTATGGAAAAATGAATTAAGACATATAGCCTCTTCTGACCTAACTCACCAACCTCCAGTGGCTAGTCTAGAGATGGGGAGGTGTCCCACCCTCAGCAACTGGCCCTCTCCAGAGCAGTCCTCCATCACTCAGCCTTCAGGGAAGAGCTATTGGTCAGACTTGCTCACTCCATTAACTGTTGACTCACAGTCTGAAAATGTGCTCGGGCCCGGTTGTGACCAGTGAGCCTCAGTGGACTTCTGTGGGAGGACTCCCTTTCTAAGCACGTGCCGTCGTCAGCACCTTCCTGCCAACTGCACAGCAACCTTCCTAACGGGACCCTTGTGTTCCGGCTTAGTCTTTAGCCACAGGCTTTGGCTCAAGACCTGGTTGAGGGGGACGGAGGGAGAAAGCCATCTGGAGAGGAATCTGTGTTCAGACGAGAAAGGAAATTGCGTTGGAACGATTGAACTGGCGAAAGCGAGGGAAGCTTGTGTGGCCAAATTCAACAGAGGGGGACTGAGTGAGCAGGCTGGGGCCCTAGATTTGGCCACAAAGGGCCCTGCTCTGCTGAGGCTGGGGTTTTACCAAATCTGGACAACATGGGGAAAGTGCCTCTCCTTCTTCTGCCTCCTTAGGCTTCAGGAGTCTAGGCAGGCCTAGATCATCACTCCAGAGATGTCCTGGGTCCCCAAAACCACAACAGAGAATATATCTAGGGTTTTCCATGTAATCTGAACAGCTAAGCTGCCCAGACTGGTCCTTAGCCTCACTCACAGTAGGCATCCTTGGGAACTTGGCAGCAGCATCCTTCAACTGTCCTTTGGGTCATTGGTGCCATTTTCCCTTTTAGCACTTGCTGGAGGGCAGCCCTGGCCCTTTGCTCTGGTGTTCCTGGGGCTGCCTCAGAGCTGCTGGTCACACATGAAGACCGTGCCCATGTCTGGAAGATGAGGTTCTGGCCACAAGAATCACTCAGCTGGCTTGAGCCAGACAGAGATTTCCGTCGAGTGGAAGAAAACAGGCAGAGCTACCCAAGGTGACAGAGTAGCCGGGGCTAAAACAGGTCGTGGTTCATAACGTGGCACCTCGTGGTTGTTGAGGCCTCAGATCAGCACTGGGTCAGAGGTGTCTGGAGGCTGAACAGACTTGGGAGCGTGGATGCTGTCCTCACAGCATCCCCTGCTGGTTCCTACCCAGCTTTGCCACAGCTCAGTGGCTCAAGCGGTGGACATGAAGGGGGGCTCTTCTCTGAGGCCCATTTGAATAGCTTATTGTTCAACAGTGACACTTGTCCCTGGGATCTGCATGCAACAGGCACCATCTGAGTACCTACTGTGTGTCCAGTCTGGGTGCCTGCCAGGCAGAAGGAGTCTGAACGTGGGACATCCTCCTTGTTGATTCAGGGAAGCATGGCAGGAACGTTGGGCCAGGGAGCCGTTCTACACTTTTCTTCTGTTGCCCCTGGATGCCAGCTGCCCTGTGATGCCTAGGAGGTGGGAAGCACCTTCTGCTCCTTGTGCTCTCAGAATCTTAATGGGTACCTCAATGTGATGGCTAATAGTGACTGTTCACTTGGCAGGGTCTAGGGTAACCTAGGAGACCAACCTCTGGGCATGTCTGGGAGAGGAACTGAAAACTCTGTTAAATAAAGACCCACCATAATGTGGGTGGGACCATCACGTGGGATGGAGTCCCCGACTGAATAGAAAGGAGACAGTGGGCTGAGCACCAGCTTTCATCTCCCTCTGCTTCCTGATTGTGGGTGTCGTGGGAGCAGCTTGCCTCATACTCCTGCCACCACGCTTCCCCCACCCTGATGGATTGATTGTACCTGTGAACGGTAACCCCAAATAACCCCTTTTGTGTTCGTTTTCACTCAGCACAGGCCAGAGTCATCTGGGAAGAAGAAGCCTCCACTGAGAAGATGCCTCCATCTGACTAGCCTCTAGGCAAATCTGTGGGGCATTTTCTGGATTGCCGATTGATGTGGGAGGACATACTTGGGCTGGTGGCCCTGGGTGCACAAGAAAGTAGGCTGAGCAAGTCAGTAAGCAACGTTTCTCCATGGCTTCTTCTTCAGTCCTGCCAGCAGGTCCTGCCTTGAGTTCCTGCACTTTCCTCCATGATAGACTATAAACTGTAAACCAAGTTAATCCCTTTTCCCCAGGCTGTTTGTGGTCATGGCGATTGATACAGCAAGAGAAAGCTAACGAGCCCCAAATACACCTTGGTCCTCATGTCTGTGGTTCTATCGCAGCAGTGAGAAAAGCAGCACAGGGTACATGGCAAAACGGGTGCCATCTTCTTCAGATCAGGTGTGCCAGCCAGTGGATGTCCATCACTATGGGATCTGTGGAATGGTGACACTTCCTCAGGAGGAAGGAGTGTCCAGTGTTGTTGGACCCTTCCCTGAATATCAAGCTACTCTTCCCAGTCATTTGTGTGCAGACTCCACACTACTTGCATGTGATCCTGGGGAACCTTAGGGAGGAGTTAGAGCCTACAGGCTGGGGAGGGCTAATTAAGGGGGTTCCATCTAAGTGGTCCAGGGGCACTGGCATCCATGTAGGATCAGATCTTTCAGTGTGGCTGCTTTAGGGTCACCCATGCTCCAGCCTCCAAACCTTTACCCACCTTCCATAAGGTCAGTAAACTCATTGCTTCCCCAAGGTAAACTTTGGTGGGATGGAACTTTGGCTACTCATTGGGACGTCAATAGGCCAGGTGGACATTGCTTAGTGTCTACAGTAGGATACAACTGGCCTTTCCAATAAAGCCAGTCCCTAAATAACAAGGCTAATACAGAAAGGTTTGCTCTTGTGACTAACACCTCTGAGCGGACCTGCAGTTTATAATTGCTCCAATGCCTTGAGTTTCACTAGGACCAGGCTGTACTTGCAGGGCCGAGGAAGTGCTGCTGGCTGGATTGCTAGGCTTCCTCCATCAGCTGCAGGCACTAACAGGACACTGCTGAGCAGAACTCTAGACTCTCCAGCTCCCTCTGAATCAGTAAACAGACCTGCCGGGTGGAGATCCCGCATGGTCTACAGTTAGGCCTGTCGATATCACATTGCCACAACAGATACCACCAGCCCATCGCTAAACTTGTTCTCACTGACTGGAGCTGACTGGAGTTCTCTTGGCCCTGAGTCTTCAAACCCAGCTCTGGAGTCAACCATGGCTACATCCCAGGTGAGACAACTTCCCCTGGCTGTCCTGGCTGAGGTTCCTGGTTGTGCGTGACCAGCAGAGAAGGAGGCAGAGCTGCCTGCGCTGGCCTTTGTCTCTTGAGGACAAACTGTGGAATGTGAGCCCTGGGTAGGGGCCAGAGGATCGCCTGTGAAGGAGAAGAGGTCCTGGCTCGGCATCTGGACACCAGACGTGAGAGGCTTAGCTCATCCAGGGGCCAGGCCAAGTTCTCCCCTAAGAGGCTGCAGCCAGCTTGAACCTGGGGGCTGGGGGAAGGTCAGGCTGAGGCTTGAACTGTCCAGAGAAGCCCAGAGGATCCGTGATCCACAGATGCTGTGTCCTACTGGGCAGAATGTCCTCCTGCCCTGGCTGGACCTGGTCCTAGGTTCTTGGCTGCTCTGGGCACAAGAGGGTTAGGGATCTCTGGGCATTACTGTACTGGTGGATTCTGATTTTTGAAAGACCAACAGTTGCTAAAGTTGCACAGACGGAGGGATGGCCTGGAGAATGTGACACAGTGCCGTGAACACGCATAGGGAGGTACAGAAAGAACTAAAGAAAGATTGCAGGAATTTCTCACTTGGCGTCAGAACTTTTTGCAACCCTCAGTGAGCTACCATGGGTGGTAAGGGAGGCCTTTTGGACTTCAGACAACAGTGCTCCTGTGCTTCTGATGGGAGTGAGGTCTAAGCAGGGCAGCCTCTGTTCAGGGCCCTGGAACTGGCTCTTCTGGGGCCTGGGACTCTAAGCCGGTGGTTTTCAACCTTCCTAATACTGCAACCTTTAGTATAGTTTCTCAGGTTGTGGTGACCCCCAACCATAAAATTATTTTTATTGCTACTTCACAACTGTCATTTTGCTACTGCTTTGAATTGTAATGTAAATATCTGTATTTTCCATCAGTCTTAGGTGACCCCTGTGAATGGGTCGTTAGAACCCCCAAAGGGTTGTGACCCCACAGGTTGAGAACTGCTGCTCTAAGTTCTCGTGGAATCTTCCCTCTCCTATCAGTGACCTTTCTAGGACACGATCCTCCCTCAAGGAGCTTCCAGTCTCATGAGGTCAAGTCCAAGCCATGGGAACACAACTGGAGGTCACTGGGAACCTTTGTGGGGACTTCTTGCTCCATATAGGAGCAAGATGGCTGAGCCCAGCTCTGCAGGGGTTCTGCCTACCCATCTGGAAGGTGGTGACTTCGCCTTGTCAGCACTGGGGTAGGGCTGGGGTGCAGGTCCCAGGACCTATGGGGGATTAGGTAGATGGGAGAAAGCATGACTATCCCAGAGCATGACCTCTGGCAGCTTCAGTCACCCCTTCATACAGCTGGGAAGATGAGACCCCAGGAGGCAGTGGTTCCGAAAGGGTTTGCAGGGTTCAACTTTGCACCCCTGGGTTAGGTGTCCCGTGGGGAATATGACTCCCACCAGACTTGAGAGCATCTCAGAGCTCGAGATAGGGAGGGGTTTCTAACAGATGCTGTTGGTCCGTGAAAGGCCAGGAAGAGCTTGCCAGCACAGTTGGGTGTGGAGCCAATAGCCTGTCCGACTCTCAGACCGTGTCAGCCCAGGCTGTGGACTCCAGCCCAGATGGCCTGGGCATCTCTATATGTTATCCGTCTGTGAAGATATGTTTTCTGCAAGAAAACAGATTTATACAATAATGCTGGGCTCTGAGATCCCCCTGGGGGTGGAATGTTCTAGCAGAACAGGAAGTAAGCAAGAGGGGGGGCTGGGCTGCGTTCCTTAGGCAGCACACCAAGATTAGGAGGTCCCCACCCGCCCGCCAGTGGATGGGTGGAAGAGCCGCTTGGCTGACAGATGTGTACTGAGGCCTGAGAGGGGTTGTGTGTGGTAGCAGTAAGTGTGTCAAAGGACGGTCTCATTTTCTCCCTGTCCCCAAACTTAGCTACCCTTGGGCTGTCACACTGGAAGTGTCCTGTTGAATGCAATTGATTCTGTTACCTGTTTTCTGTCTTTCTGGGATTTAGTTTCCTCCTATAAATAGGCCGATTTGCTGGGTGAGCGTAATGTGGATCTTTTCGTAGACTCTTTATTGTTTTGAGACAGGCTTTCTTGAAACTCAGGCTGGTGGAGGATAACCCTGAACTGGTCCTCCTGCCTCTAACTCCCTCCCTGAGAGCTAGGATCACAGGTGGGCCCCACCATGCCTGGCTATTTATTTATTTGCTCACAGACTTTATCATTACTTATTATTTTAAATATTTTATAGTAGGAAGGTTTTGTGTTTGTGTGTACATGCATATGCATGTGTTGTATATGTTGTGTGTGTATACATGTGTCTGTGTATGTTGTGTGAATGTGGCTATGCATATGTATGTATGCACATGTATGTGTGCTGCACTGGCCTTTGTGTGGCCATGTACAGGCTAGAGGTTGCTATCAGGGCATTTCTTTACGGTGTTTCACCTTAACTGAACCTACGCACCATTTTAGCTATATTAGATGGCCGGAAATATCCTTGTCTCCACCACCCCTTTTCTGACTGAGGCCACATCTGGTGTTTTAGTGGGTGCTGGGGAGCCAAACTCAGATTCTCATAATTGCCCAGAAAGCACTTTACACACTGAGCAATCACCTTTGCTGCTTTTTAAATGAAAGTGTTATATTTGTTTATTTGTACAGCACATCTTACATGCGGCGGTCAGAGGATAGTTTCAGTAGTCAGTCCTTTCCATCACATGGGGTCCTGGAATTGAATTCAGGCCATCAGACTTGGTAGCAAGCATCCTTACCCACTGAGTCTCTCTGCCTTTTTATTTGTATATACCTATGGGATATGGAGCGACTTTTGGGGGGACAGGGTTTCAACAGGTAATCTGAACTGACCTTGCTGGTGGAATTACAAGTGTAGTCCACCATGTCTGGCCACAGTGTGACATTTTAATACCATATAGAATTTATCAAGGTAACTAATATAGTCAATCATTTCTTAGATTTATTTTATTTTTAAATTATGCATATGTGAATGAGGGCTGATCACGGCTGCCAACACATTTGGGAATAGGAAACCTCAGTTGAGGAATTGCCTCCACTAGATGGGCTTTGTAGAGCTATGTGGGACATTTTCTTGACTGTGAGTTGATACAGAAGGGGTGAACCAGCTGTGGGCAGTGCCACCCCTAGCCAGGTGGACCTAGGCTGTTTAAGAAAGGTAGCTGGGCAAGCCAGAAGGAGCAAGCCAGTGAGCCTGGTTCGTTTGTTGGCTTCTGGTTCAAGTGCCTGCCTTGACTTTTAGCTGGCTTCCCTCAGTGACAGACTAGCGTGGAAGAATGAGTTGAAATAAACCCTTTCCTCCCTAAGTAGGTTTAGTCACGATGTTTATTGACTCAACAGAAACCTAACTAGAACAGAGATTGGTGCTAGAGGTGGGTGTTACCATGGCATTGCTGGTTTGTTGTTGTTTTGTTTTCAGGTTTATGGAAGCATTTGGAATTTTGAGGTGGAAAAGCTGTTGAGTGTTCGGAGCTTACAGGGCTGTTCTGTGGGAAGAAAATACAGGGAGAAAAATGATGCAGTTGATGTAGACTTGAGTTATGAAGTTTCAGGAGGAAGTTTGAGAGTCCCTTGGAGATTCTCTGGGGCTGTTCCCGTGTTATGTTTGAATGGCGAATCTGCGGCTGCAGGTCAGGCAGGTTGCATCTGGGACTACCATGAGAGCAGCACCACAGAAGTGAAACTCGCTTTCTTGGGACAGTCGATGAAAAAAGTCAACAGTGATTGACCAGAGACCAGTACCACTGAGGTGAAACCTGGGAAGTCTTTCATCTGGGTCAGCGCACAGAAGCTGTGGTCCAGGGTTCCCCAAGCCGCACGTCAAGTTGGCAGCTGAACTTTGCAGCATGAGAGGATGTCCCATACGGTGCTGGTTTGAAGGCAGAAAAATGTCATGGAGAGACGTTAGGCTTGGCATTGTGTATCAGCGTCAATCTCCCCGTAGAGAGGCAACCGGTGAAGCTGAAGCCTCAGTTGCAGCGGATAACAACAGGATTGAAAGGGCCATAGAGAGAAGCGGGAGTTCAGTATGGTGTCTCCGTGTTGGGTGTGTGAACATGGGTGCAGGTACCCAAGCCGGCCAGAGAGATTGATTTGGATCCCTCTGGAGGCAGAGTTCCCCAGCAGGGTGCTGGGAGTGGAACTCAGGTCCTTTCCAAAGCAGTGCGTGCTCTTTATGGCTGGACCATCTTTCCAGCTACAGCAGTGTACACTGTACTGAGGTACTGTTTTCATCATCTTAATATCTGAGCCAGCGGATCAAGATAGTGAATTTCATTGTGCTGAGTCATTCAAAACTTCTGGTGTTGGTTTTGGCATGTACCGCTAGTTGAGGCCAGGGATAGCTACTCTGTTAGGACACTGCCAGTTGTCTGTCTGTCATCACCCTTGACCACCAATTCTCCCTTGCCTCCTCATTTTCAGGTTACTGAAGACTGACTCTCTTGTTATTCCCATCACCCTGTGACCATGAGACGTAACAGAAATAGTCTGGGTGTGGCGTCCCACACCTATAATCTCAGCACTTGGCAGGTGGAGGCAGATAGATCAGGAGTTCAAAGTTATCCTTGACCATATGGCAAGTTCAAGGCCAGCCTGAGCTATATGAGATCCTGTTTCAAAAATAATTTAAAAAGTAAACAAGTAAGTCAGGTGGTGATGGCGCACACCTTTAATCGCAGCATTTGGGAGGCAGAGGCAGGTGGATCTCTGTAAGTTTGAGGTCAGCCTGATCTACAGAGTGAGTTCCAGAACAACCAGAGTCATTACACAGAGAAGTCCTGTCTTGAAAAAAAAGCAAACAAACATGTGCATATATGTATATATATATATATTGAGAGAGAGGGAGAGGGAGAGAGAGAGTAGCAGAGGAGGAGCAGGAGAAACAGGAGGAGGAGCGGGAGCAGGAGCAAGAGGAGAAGAATGAGGAGCAGGAGGAGGAGCAGGAGGAACAGGAGGAGGAGTGGGAGGAGCAGGAGGAGAAGAGGAGAAGGAGGAACAGGAGGAGGAGCAGAAGGAGAAGCAGCAGGAGGAGGAACAGGAAGAGGAGGAGCAGGAGGAGGAGAAGCAGGAGGAGCAGGAGGAGGAGCAGCAGGAGGAGAAAATCAGAACAGAAAGGAGAAGAAGCCTGATGACCCTAAGAAGCTACTTGGATCCAAGAGAAGTCCTGCTTGGGATAGCTGACCCACTACCTGTGCCCTCGGAATTGGCCTGGAGCTATGAGGAAGGTTAAAATCACATTGAAACATTTAGAATACCCCCTGGGCTGATGACAATAAGCATACCTGGCAAGAATCAGTGTTTTGGAAAACGCCCTTCCCCCTGAAGAGGAGTGGACAGGCAGAACCTTGTTCGCCCACCCTTGAGTTGGCACTTTGCTCCTCTGGAAAACACACTCATGTGCACTGGTAGATGAGGGCTGTGACTCCAAGCAGTTTGGCCAGCGCCCAGTGCCCAGCAGAGGACAGCATGCCCATGACATGAAGCGCTGTGCCGTGAACCAAAACCACTACACTACAACAGAGCAAAACCCACAAAGCCACATGCATCCAAACAGGAGTAAACTGAACTCAGGAGACAGAATACACAAACCTGAACACATAACTTTCAGGCATCAAAGAAGCCTGATCTCATGCATTCATTTATACACCATTCAAACACAGACGAAACCCAACTGTGTGGTTAGGGCTGTGTAATTAGACTGAGCAACTCAGAGGAAAAGAAGGAGGCAATTACCAGGGCACCCGCACCCAGCCCATGCTCAGAGGCTATGCTGAGCTGCCGGGCCAGGGGCCTGGCGAATATGTCTTTCTGTATGTGCACACATGTGGTGTGTTTGTGTGTGTGTGTTTGTGTTAGTGCATGCACACACACACACACACACTCTCTCAAAGGTCAGAGAACAATGTGCAGGAGTCAGTTTTTCCATCCCACCTGTGGCTCCTAGATAACGAACTTAGGCTGTCAGTCCTAGCAGGAAGTGAGCTATGTCACTGGCCTGATTGTGTCTTCTGACCCAAGAGTTGAGCCAATGGATAGTTGCTCTATAATAATCTACATATTCTTTGTATGTATGTGTGTGTGGACGTGTGTGCACACATGTGTATGTGTATATGGAGGCATGTATGGAGGCTGGAGGACAATATTCAATATCATTTCTCTAGCAATTCTCCTATTAATTATTTGTTTGTTTGTTTATTTAATGACACATGGTCTCTTATTGACCTGGAGCTCCCTCATTAGCTATGTTAGCTGCTCTGGGACCCCTCTCCAACACCTCCACCCTCTGCCCAAGCACTGGGGTTACAGGTGGGTACCACTGTATCTGCTTTTTATGTGGGTGCTGGGGGTTAAACTCAGGTCTTCATGCTTGCATGGCAAACACTTTTGGGACTGAGCCATCTCATTTGGGGCTGTCACTCTCACATGTGATGGAATCAGGAAAGCTCAGGGGTGAGTAAGCGTCCTCCTGATTCTCCCTGGATCTGCAGATAGACAGGGGCTACAGGCAGTTGCCACCCCTTCATCAGTTCTACCTGAGCATTGTACAGACAGAGTTGTGACCCTGCATCTTTACCTCTGATCTGGGAGACTAGCATCTTCCTCTGTTTCCTGGCTCAGCAACCTTCCACTATGGTGAGACTGTCTGTTCATTAGGCACTCACAGTGCACAGGTCCCAGCTGAGTGTCAGGTACCTGTGGGTACTACTGCGTGTAGGCCTTCAGCAAGATGCCAGAGGTCACCATGGAGTCACAGGCACCAAGGCAGAGAGATGGGACCTGCTGCTCCAGTTCCCCACAGATCGGAGAGAGCATCTGGCTCAGAGGGGGCATGGGCTGGCCAGGGGAAGTGTGGAGGTGACACTGCTGCTGTGAGATGACTCAGATTTTTCTCCCCCGGTGTGCACTAGACCAGGCCTGGGTCTTGTGCAAACAGGCCTTCCCAGACTCAGTTTCCTCATGACAGTAGGCATGAAACGCTTGCTCTTGTGATATTTGATGGGGCAAAGTATTCTGGGAGGCTCTGGTGACCCCAAGGCCTCTCCCATGGGGATCTGCCTGAGCTCCCCCTCTCTCGGGCGCTCTAAGAGCATCATCTACCCGAGCTCCCTCTCTCAGGTGCTCTGAGAGCATCTCTAACTCTCTGGTAGGACTTCACTTTTATTTCTTCCCAGTCCCTAGTGTTTTCCACAGAAAAGGCCTTTGAAGGGCATCTGGAGCACGCAAGGCAGACACACGAGAAGAGCTGCCCCTCCTGTTGGAAGCCTCCAGCTGTTGGTACTGTAGGTGCTTTCTTGGACCACTAGCCTCCAAATCATGACATGGAGGCTTTTTATCAATTATGATTGTTTGGCCTTAGCTTAGGTTTGTTTCTAGTTAGCTTTTTTTTAAGTTTAAATTAATCCATTTCTAGTAATCTATGTGCTGTCCCAAGGCTCATTTACCTTATCGACATACTATCCATCCTGATTTCCTGCTTTGTCCACGTCTGTCTGTCTGGTGCCTAGCTGTCCGGCCCCTGGCTGGTTGGCTTCCCTTTTCTCTATCCCCAGCATCCTCATCTACCCCTCCTCTGCCTAGCTATTGGCTGTTCAGCTTCTTATTAGACCAATCAGGTGCCTTAGTCAGGCAAGGTAAAAACATCAACACATCTTTACATAATTAAACAAATACTTTGTTCTACAACAACCGTCCAGAGTTGATGAGTGCAATCTGCAGGGAACCCCTGATGGATGCCCAGCACAGTCACATGAATGAGCTCTGATCACCAAATCAACCTGGTTAGCAGAGGGTATCTGGGCCAGAGAACCACGGAGTGAGGCAGACAGGAGCACTGGTCTCTGCAGGGATCTTTGGACAGGAAAACAGACTCAGAGATTACCACAAAAGTCACATGACAGCCACAAGTCAGGCAACAAGAGTGTTAGCAGAAGGTCTTGTTTAAAGGGAAGGTCAGTGGGGGGGTAGTGGAAGCAGATCAGGGACTGAGCTGCATTGGTGGGGGGGGAGGCGGTTAAGGGTGGGCTGGCTTCATGTTGGTATTGTCAGAAAAGAGGAAGAGGTCCTAATTCCATGTCCCAGTCTCTTTGTGGTTGACACAAAAATGCTGGGCAGCACTTACTGGAAACCAATCCAGTGGACTTGCTCTCAGTGGGCATTTCTAAGGAGTGGCCACAACTATTGGATGTTTACTATGAGCCTATGTGTGGAGGACCCCCACTCCAGCATTCAGAGACTATGCTGTCTTCTATACATAGCTACGTGTGATGGGAATAGAGACCCAAACTTGCCACCATTGTGGTCCAAGTCTTTTCACACACACACACTCACATGCACGCACACAAATACATACACATGTGCACATGTGCATGCATATACACGCACACACGCGCGCACACACACACATGCACAAACTTGCACAAACACACATGCACGCAATTCCATGAGGTCATGATCTTGTTGGCATTATAAGAGTGAGGTAAATCTACTGAAATCCAAAGACAAAGGGGAATGTCTTTATTTATGATTAGTCAAAGGAAAACAGTTAACCTCAATAGGTAGCCAATCTCTCAACAGAGACAGTAGAAACCAGACTCAATGGAGGAAGAGTCTCATGGGGCTGAAAGAAAGGCCTGCTGCAGAGGAGCACAAACCAGGACAGAGTCCTCAGCAATGTACATGAAATGAGAATGTTTTTAGGCCATTGGAGCCCAAGAGAGTTTATAATCTGATTAGCACTAAAGGAAATGCATTGTGGAAACATCTTCTCCACGGAAGATGCGAACAACACTTACCACCCTTCGCAAGGCCCCATGGAAGAGCAAAACCTGAGTCCAGCACCGTTCACCCCAGAAGGTCAGTGAGTTTACAGGACTTACTTAGGTCCTGGGTGAGGGTTATGACAGGATTCTGAGGGACCCCAGAACAGCATTGGGAACAGCACTGGGAAGTCTTCATCCAGCACGGACTATGGCTATGAAAACAAAACAGAACAAAACACTCTACCAAAAGAGATACCAGAAGCAAAGGAAATTTAATATAATTTGTAAAGAAATTAAAATTTTAATTTAAAAAGCTTTGGGTCAAGTGACTTGATTGTACAATTCTTCTAAATATTTATTAAAGGCTAGTTCTGATCGTACGTGAATTCTTTGAGAGACTAGAAAGAATGTCCCTAACACTGTTGATTTGTCTCATAGACATAGATATAAAGATTCCAACCAAAATATTGCCAGATTTAATTTGGTGAAATAATAAAAGACGTACAACACAGGATTATTTTAGAGTTTAAAATAACCAAGCAGTGACATACAATACACTATCAGGATAGAGCAGACCAAGGAAATCAAAGGGAACCTCGTTAGTCTAGAAAGGGAATTTGAAAAACAAAAGCTCCAGCGGTAGCAAATATCCACCACCATTGTGAAATACTAGAATTGCCTTCTGAGAATGGAGCAAGGATGCTGCCACAGTAACACACCTGCCGCTCCTGGAGAGAGAAAACAGGTGCCAGCATCGGAAGAAAAAAGAGCATCCCATTCACTTCCCACAATACAGTGTGCAGTCAGAAGCCGAAGGATGGCCCTGTGAAACTGTCAGAACTAGAAGTGAATCTGCCTGTTGTGGAAGTGTATGCCAGTAGGATATACTAAAGAGGTGGATACAGGAGATTCACAAGCTCAAGGCTAGCCTGAGCTACACATTTTAGGGATCAGCAGTTAAGAGTACCGTAGCTCTTGCAGAGGACCGCAGGGCAGCTCACAACCATCTGTAACAGCAGTTCCGGGGGATCCAATGCCCTCTTCTGGACTCTGTGGCAATGTACGTTTGTGATACTCATCCATACATGCAGGTAAAGCACTCATACACATGAAGTCAAATAAATAAACTAACTTGTAAACAATTGAATCTGTTTAGGGTATGAGCACAGTACTATAATGTCAAGGCAAATAATAATAATTTCATGATGCTGGAGAGATGGCTCGGTGGTTACTCAATGGCTGCTCTTCCAGAGGACCCCAGTTCCTTTCCAGTATCCACATGGCAACTCACAAATACCTGTAAGTCCAGTTTTAGGAGGATCTGATGCCTTCTTCTGGCCTCCTTGGATCCTGCACACAAATAGTGCATGTATATGCATCCAGGCAAAACATACATACTCATAAAATAAAATAAAATAATCTATCATAAAGAAAAAGAAATGGAGAAAAGAAGGAAAGAAAAAGGAAGAGATGAAGAGAAGGGAGGGAAACTGCACAGATGAAAAGATACACCCATACATCACGTGTCTAATGAAGGCTCAGTTATGGAAAACCACAGTTTATTATCTGCTTTATCTTCTCAGAGAACTGAAGCCAGATCCCAGCAGAATTGATAAGCTGACTCTAAAATTTTTATGCAAGTGCAAAGGGGGCAAGAATAGTCTAAAAATATTAAAGAAGAAACTAGCAGCTAAGACTTACTCTGCTGTCTGCTGAAACACTGGAGCCCAGCAAGAGAGCAAACTGTTTCCTCAGAGCTGGCCAAGAGGACAGCACACAAGAGACACATGCACGTGTGGTCCTCGGGCCTGTGATAAGCAGCATCTGCGGAGTTTAATATAAAAATGGTGTTTGATCACTTGTGTGTTCATATGGGAAGAGATGATGAGAAAGAAGAGAAATCGTGACAGTAACATCATACCCAAGAATGGTTAAATGCAGCACATACTTTCTAGCAGGCAATGTGGCCATGTTGATGAAGTTGGAGGGGCATGTGTGTCCTCCCCAGGACCCAGATAACATTTCCAGAAAGCAAAAGATTAATGAACCATATTGTATTATAACTGAAAAGTACAGTTCCTCAAAAGGCCCGCTGAGAACAAACCTGAGATGCTGAGATGCCCGAGGTGAAGGGGACATCCACAACAGGTGTCCACCTGTCAGGTGTGAATCCCGAGCACTGGTCCTACCTCTGACAAAACTGCAAATCATGCACACCTTAGCTGGAAAGTGGGCACGGGAGCAAGAGCCCCAGGAAAGAAAATTTATTTAGATGTGATATTTAACACTGAATGTCAACTTGACAAGATTTAAAATGGCTGAGAAGACAAGGCTCTGAGCCTGGGTGGGGAAACATTTTCTAGATTAAGTTAATTGAAGTGGGGAGGTTAATTAAATTAAATGTGGGCAGCATCATTCCACGGATGGGACCCTGAGCTCAGGGAGAAAGCAAGTTTTTGTCTCTCTGCTTCCTGCATGTGGATGAAATGTGAGCAGCCAGCTTCCTGCTCTTGGCACCATGATGGGCTCTACCCCTCTGGAACTGTAAGGCAAAATAAATCCCTTCTTTTATAACCTGCTTCTGGTCATGGTATTTCATCAGAACAACAGAAAAAGTAACTAACAAGTGGCGGTTGTACAGACAGTGAATGTACTAACTGCCGTGGCATAGTTCACTTAAAACAGATCATTTATGAGATCGAACTTCACCTCAATAAACATTTTTAAACCAAATTAAATAAGCCATGATGACACAATGAGCCCATGCGGTTCAAATCAGAAATGACTGAGAAACCAGAA
This sequence comes from Ellobius talpinus, assembly GCA_001685095.1. Classification (NCBI taxonomy): domain Eukaryota; kingdom Metazoa; phylum Chordata; class Mammalia; order Rodentia; family Cricetidae; genus Ellobius; species Ellobius talpinus. The sequence continues at coordinate 17,811 of LOJH01010136.1, forward strand.
GTTAAGGGAATGTGAGCGACTGAACACATTCCTGCCTTCCCGTGGGAATGGCAGGAAGACAATGTCTGCCACTCCTTCAACTCAAAGCTAAGGGTGCACAAAGTCTGTGACATTGCAACTTGGCTCCTTGAGAGCTCGGGAGGGGAGAAGACAGAGGGTCCTTCAAGCATGCAGACTAGGACTGCAGAGGACAGGCCCAGGGAATGGGCATTTACAGCTGGTGAGTGATGTGGCAGGTGAGCCCTCGGGAATTGTGCCGAGGAGTGTCTAATGAGGGTGGCATCCCGTCACCTGTACATGTCACCAGGAGATTACCAGGGAGGTTGTCAGTAATAGCAGAGGGCAGCCCAGGGGAGAGAATCCTCAGGAGGGTGAGGGGATCTTCAGATGGGGAGGAGCACTCAGAGCCTACTAGGGATCCAAAGAGCTGTGTGGTGAGGCTGAGGGGGCCCAGACTTGTGCAGGGTAAAGTGTCACCTGCCTGCCAGCCACATATTCTGTTCTTTATGATGCTTTGATGTTCCGAGGATACTGATACCAAGAGGTTGAATCCTGAAGACAGTCAACAGCTTGCCTATGAATACACCTTCTAAGACACATACCAACTGCCAAGGTTCCATAGCCCCACCTACCTTTCCCATAGAACAACCACACTCTAGGTTGATATTTTCTGGGACACCTTTTCTACAGCCCAGCATCCCCTAGAACTATCAGCCACAGGGAAGCTTGGTCAAACTTGCCCCCACTGCCTCCCATGGCCCTTCCTGCAGAACCCACAATGAAGGCCCTGGGTTTTGCATGCCTCCCACTCCCCACCCTTGTCCCCTGCTGCTTCCTGAGGGTCCTAGCACCTTCCAGAGTATGGTCTTAGAACTGGGAACAATAAACTTTTCTGTGGAAGGCACAATTCTCTGTGTCACTGGTCACCTCCATGAAACAAGTCTCATTGCCATGAGATTCTGCCCAGGACTCCCCTATGTACCACCTGCCCCTGCCCACAATGGTTCTCACTGAGGCACAGGCCACAGTTCCCAGCTGAGCCGAGACCTTTATAAATAGACCTTTTGCTCACATCCGTTGTGAGCAGCCTTCCTTGGACCCATCCAGCACTGTGCAGGAGGACCACAGGCTTAGCACCAACAGACTCCTTTTT
>LOJH01010137.1:3767-21400 GCA_001685095.1 Ellobius talpinus
CTCTCTCTCTCTCACACACACACACACACACACACACACACACACACACAGAGATGTACCATTAATCAAAAATAACAAATCTTTAAAATCTTTAAAAATTTAAGTTCCTTATGAATATTTCCTTTTTTCTCTTCTGCCAGAAAACCAAACTGTGTTATATGGAGTGAAAGCCCAATAGTCCTCTGGTTACCATCAGGCCTTTGGAATTTCCATAGAAACTGGAATCTGGAATCTGTGTAAAAACTCCTTAAGATTTTATAAACCCATTCAACTTCCTATAATTTGTTTTTTTTTAAGAAGTATGTTTATTATTTTCTATCTGATATCTCTCAGGAAGCAGCACTCAAACTCTAAAACATGAAAAGCATCCCTACTATTAATCCTTAGGTCTCCCCTGCAAGGCCCAGATGCACAAACACAGCTGTGGCCCCTGGGTGACTGGGGACCCTTGGTGCTCACACACCAAATCAGGCCTATTGATTCCTTCCCTTCTCGCCTACGTTTTCCTCACTGAAAAATGGTCACGGATTCCTACGTTGCTGCCAAGGCAGAAACTGTGCTTAGACATTTTATGTTAGTGTCGTCCATGGGGAATGAAGAGCACGGAGGATGAGCAGCTGCAGTGCACAGCTGAACCAGCTTCTGCACAGGAGGCTCCGCACCACCAGCATCCAGCACCCCATCCCTGGAGGCTCTTTGAAGCAGTCTGGGAGAAACCAAGTCCCCCTCTAGCTGCTATTCATAGCTCATCTTCAGTCTTACATATCTTTTATCTGCGGCTTTCAGCCCATCATCCTTTACCAGGACGACTTAATAAGTGTCTCCCCACTTCTACTTTTGCCAGTCTACTATCTCTTCGGAGTAATATTTGGAACACTATAACCCAATATTTGCCCTCCCCTTCATTAGTAATTTTCTTGAATGCTTTAGGAGAAGATGGACACTCATGGTTGAGCCTTAATAATAAATATTGTCAAAGGAAGTCCCTGACATGTCCAGTCTCACTTTCTCTACTTTCTGGTAATCCATCTGTCTTGGCTTGGATAGTCAGGTTGGGTCATGACCACAGTTTCTTTACGTCCCTGTGAAGTGCCCTGAGGACCTTGTGCTGGTTCTTTGGATGAATACTTCTCTCTTCTTCCTCCCGACTCCACCTCCACCCTCCGCCCACATGCATGCCTCCACATTCACCTTACATGGCTATTTCCTTTTCATAGGGAAGGGAAGCTGAGAGGAAAGAACAAAGGGGAAGAATAGCTCCTGATCAGAGAGCCAACCTGAGAGGGAAAAAAAACTGTCCCCCAGTAAAATACACTCAAGAAGTAGGTCCTGAAAAGAGTTTGCTGTCTGGGGCTGAGCGTCACCCTGTAGCCAACATATTCTAGGATTCCTCTGGCAAAAATAAACTCACATCCATCTCACCCAGGGTTAACAGAAATGTCCTCTGGTTCCACAGCCCAGCTCTTCCAGCTGGTCCTGGGGACAACCTGACTGGTGCACAACAGGAAAAGGAGCTGGGTCATGGCACGGGCCGCATAGAGAAGCTTGGCATCAACATGGCAACATGTCCTTTTGGAAACAGAATTGGGCTGAATTCTGAGCTCTGATTTTAAATTTTGAATTTTTAAAAAGAAAGCTATTTTCATGTCTGAAGTTCAATTCTGATTATACCACTCCTAGCAAAATTTTACAGAACACCTTGGTGTTGCATTTTGAGGAAACTAGGGAGGATTGTGTTTGAGATTTTTGTCTGTGACCTTCTAAGGTAAGGTGACTGTATCTTAGAGTGTGATAAGCAAACAGAGAGAGTGCCTAGAAAAATCCGTTAGAGAAGTAGCTCAAACTGGGAATGCTGCGCCTCACTGCTGGGTGGATTTCTCCCACATGTCCGCATTCCATAGGATTTGCAGAAACAGAAGGGGAAAGCTGGCCTGCCTTGGCAGTACAAGATGGAGCACATTCCACGTCATTTGGTATTAAAGAGATGAGTGATCCCTGAAGCCCAGAGAATTTGGAACATTTAGGTTACCCTTTCCGGCTCACGTGGCTTAAAATTCTCCCATCCAATCCCACTTCAAAGTAAAGGAAAAATTTACAAGACTCCGCTGTCTAATGGGCCGAAACTTCCTTTTCCCCCCGCTGCTGAAGATTGAAGGCAAAGCCAAGGGAAAACATTGCCGGCATTCCCTTGGTCATCAGTCTAGCAAACTTCAGTTTATTTTCACTAATTCCACAACTGACGAGTTGTCCTGGAAAATGAGAAGTTTAATGGTCCTGTCAGAAGGATCACAGAGAAAGTTCTTTTTTGCCCTTGGTGGCCTATCCCAGTGTATAAGGGTAATATGGTTAGGGTTTTTTGTTTGCTTGCTTTTTTTTTCTTTTTCATTTAGTAGTCAGAGAGTGACAAAGAGACACCAGAACCTGAGGGTATAGTAAGAGGAGGCAGGAGAATACAAGTGAGACAGCACTATGGAGAAATCCTTCTGTACCTTTGCATCCGAAGCTTTTCATCGTTATTAAATGACTCACTCGTATAATTGGACACAGTTGTTTAAATAGCCCATATAAAATAGCCCAGGCACGTTTGAATCCATTAGAGAGGCAGGAGGGAGAGAGAGAGCACACATGCAATCTATAGGGTCTGACTTCCCTCGCCGCTGCTGGCGACGGCCGAACAAGCTGGACTTGATTCCTGAACAATAAGAACAGGCTTGTTTTGCACGCTTTGTAAGATAATTGGCTCAAACCATGCGTTTATTCCATGGAATATTGTATCTTCCTCTAACAGGAAATGCTTGAAATATTTCTTTCCAAATAGAGACGGCCGAGTATGTGGTTTCTAGTGGAAATCCAAGCCTGGGGAAAACAGCAACTCGTGCTTTTTGTCATGGCTGGAGGTAGTGACTGATGGTCAGTCACCAAAGGCTTGCTTCGTGCTGGACCCTGAGCTGAGAACTCTGCCTGTGTATTTTATTACCTTGTCACAGCCATCATTTGAGATGGGTATGATCAGCATCCCGATTTCACCAGAAGAAAGGGATGTTCCAACAAAGATTTCCTAACTCTCCAGGCCTTGGTAAAAGGTCAAGACAGAAAGGGGAGAGAACCAGAAGTCTATGTGAACCTGCTCCCTACAGTGTCCTGCTGAGGTGAGGCTGTAGCCACAATCAACACTGCTGTGGTGACCGTGGAAGCCTAGCGAAATGACGGAAAAGACAGGAGGCCCATCTGTTGGAAATGCTAATCCAGCAGGCTGTAATGCAATGACAGTCACACGAGACTCTAGCGGAGGTCAGGTAGAGCAGTCTAAGGCCGGACAGCGACTCACTCTAGCTCCTGCTGCGCCACACTGTACAAATCAACCACAGAGCATCCTTGGACCCAAGACTCCTCTGTAACCGAAAAGAATTGGATGATTTTGAGAATGACAAGGCTTTCCAGCTTCAACATATGAAGAGTGTAGGTTTGTGAAAACGAGAATCCTCCTCACACACTGCCACTGTTAGGCATGGAAGTAATTCGCAACGTGTTCTGTGGAGCTCTAATGTCACTTGCCTAAGACCAACATGTGTCTTTTAAATGTACTTTGACCAGAGAGAAAGGAAACCATGCCATCTGGCTACCTGGCAAAAGAGGGGAGTGGGAAAAAAAGAACAAGGGACTATGGGCTAATCATAAAGCAGCATCCAGTCCTCCATCTCTTCTTTCTCAGCGGAGCCCATTCCTCTAACTCTTTTCTTGTCTCCAGACAAAGGCATCTCGAGCAGTGGTTCTCAACCTTCCTGATGCTGTGACTCTTTAATGCAGTTCCTCATGCTGGGGTGACCACCAACAATCAGATTAACTTTGTTGCTACTTCATAACTAATTGTGCTACTATTATGAAGTGTAATGTAAACATCTCTGTTTTCCGGTGGGCTTAGGCAACCCCTGTGAAAGGGTCATTTGATCAGCAAGGGGCTCAAGACCCGTAGCTTGAAAGCTGCTGCTTTAGAACCTCTAGAAGGATTCTGCACCTGCCTGGTGACAGCTCTCCTAGTGACCTGTCTTCCAAGTTAGACATTTCAAGTGCGATGTTTTCCAGGCAGTGTTAATTATTTGTGTGAGTGTGTTTTCATGGTCTGACCTATGGCGACTCATCCTCCCGTAGGTTACATTGCCAGATAAACTCTAGCAAAAGCTAAAATGGAGTTTCAGGCAGACGAGGAACAAACTGAGCGTGACCCAAGTTTCTTGAGACAATGCTCACACTAACAGCTTTTTCCTTGTCCATCTGACATTCGGATTAAATCTAGTGTCTTGTCTTCTTTACTAAATACAGCAACCTGTCTTGTGGAAGAAAGGCTGTTTTACATAGCACTTTGGTTGGGATTTAGGTCGAAGGTATGGCAAATCAGAGCTATGACATTTCAATTTGTACTCATTATTTTGCCCATTTTGGTACACTGGTGTTAAACATCTGCCCTGCTGTGTGTTTTCCATGAGAGGACATGCTCTTTCGTCTCCCATTTGATGGGCCTCTGCCTTTTCAAGGGAAGGCATACTTACACTGCTTTAAACCGATTCATAAAATCAAAGCCATTCTCACCATTGATATGTGGCTTCCAAAGGATGGAGCACAGTGTGGCCCACATCTGTGACTATGTTCTCTGAGCTAATTGGGAAATATTGGATGCTGGCAGGCTTTAATAGGGAAATATGTTTCCCCTTTAGGGTGATATGTCTAATTGGCTGTGGAAATGCTTTCCCTGAGCTTCAGAACGCTTTTCGCATTTGCTAATGGTGCAGCTTCCCCACCTTCTTCCAGCCCCGGGGCTGATGCTACACTCCACACACTGACTCCGCTTATGTTTCTTTCATCAAGCAGGACAGGGCTGCAGCCTGACTCTTTGACTTGGAATGAGGAGAGCCCCCTGGCTGGGAACTGCAGGTATGGCCTGGAGAGCACGTGTTGAAAAATGTGCTCCGTGTCACTGCACCAGCTGTCATCTGCAACGTACTGCAGAGATGTGCCTTGGGTACAAACATGGGTAAACCACTAGGTAGAGTAGAGGGACGACTATGATCCCATTTCTGGGACCTCATCTTCTGGGACCTCAGCTATGTTGAAACTGGGTTTCTCGGGAACCTCCAAGTGAGTTTCCTCACACAAAGGGAAGGATACTCCATAGTTCATTCCAAACAAAAAACATTTTGCTATAAAATTTGGCTATTATAACTCAGCAGAATACAAAATAAGTTTCAGTCTATATTATTCTAAACATTCAGGATTTGGGTACACCGTAAAGACTGAGTAGCTCCATGAAGCCACACGACTGGCCAGAGACACCATTGGTGATGATGATAAAGGTGGAGTCATAGACATGTGGTTGAGTTTGGAAGCCCAATGGTCCACACTCACTCATGTTTCTGGGTCAATGCAAAGACAATGTCAATGAAAAGAGTGCCTGGTCTGTTCTCAGGCTGCACTTGCTGCTAGTTTCATCCTTTCGTTCAGACAAGACACAGAGGACCACATAGGCATCAACTGCCTCTAAGTCCATCTATTAAATCAGGCTGCTTGAAGACAAAGGTAGAGTCATGGCTTTTTGAGGGCACACTGATTTCTACAAAAAGCATCCACTGCACACAAAAAGTATTCAGGCATACATGCAGGTCAGACACCCACACATATAACATACCATTCTTATGAAAACCAAAAGTTAAATTTTAATGAGCACGAATACTCAAAGTGACTTCTACACAGTGTTTTCTCCCCAGCAGTGGTTCCAAGAGAGGAAGTTTGGAGTTCGCATAGAGTCCTCAGGGGACGGGAAGGGTCCAACTCTTACTTCATGAACTTTCTCCCCTTGATAACTATTTGAAAAATCACTTGTAATGATGTGGCTGATCTGTGAACAGGATATGAACTGCTTCCCTTTTATTTTTGTATTTTCTCTTTGTTATTTAAGCAACCCTAGCTCTACTAACTTACATTCATCTAAATGAAGTAAGACAAGCCTCATCATGAAAAGAAATCATGGCTTCTGACACCTACAACACTAAGTAATTAGAATATGAAAGATTCAGTGTGAATGGTCATGGTTCCCATCTTAGGGACATCTGAAAACACCATTTCGTCCTTCATGACCCAGTTGACATCTGTTCTTCATTCTGGTCACTCTAAACAGAAGGATTACCCTTCCTTCCCTTTTCCCTCCCCTGTTGCATTCCAGAAGCCCCATAGCAATAGTTTCTGGTACTAATAACTCTTAGCTGCATATGCAAGTGATGTGGGCAGGAATTTAAACATTCTGGGAGCATCTCATTCTTGTCTCCCCAGAAGTGATGGATACCATCCAAGTCTCCAATCTCCACTTTTGCCTTCCTTCTTTCAAAAAATTATATCAGTTTCAAGACAGATTACGCATTTTTTAAAGACTGAGAATTGGCTTGTTCCTACACATTCCCTCACTTCTTGTCTTCAGATGTTAGGATCTTTCATGTTTAAAATGCTCAGTGCTGTATTCCTCCCAATTTATTTACAGCCCATTAAGATGGCAAACATTTGGAAGCAAATCCAATGTAAATATTGGAAGGATTCCTAGTTCTAATCAAGATGTATTAACTTAGTTTTTGTAAGCTTGAGGCATGCATTTGGCCATTTTTATTTTCCCTTTTCTTTTGTTGAAGACTGAATCATAATTTCACACATAATAAAAATAAAAGGTGGAGAAAAAAGAGGAATTTCTTCAAGCAAGAAAAGTCAAACTTAAAATGAAGTCCTGATGGGATGTCTAAGGTAGCATCACTCCCTAACTTTACTGATTAGAGATTGCTTTAAGGTCCTGTAATTAAAACCAAGAGTAAAGAATTTAGAAATTTCTGTGAAATAGATTTCTCCCTAGGAAAAAATTCTTATCTATATATACTTCCCTTAGTGTTTTTCAGATACTTTATCAATTCAGATGCTCAATATATTAGGGAGGATATCATTGCTACAGTGAGCTATGGTTGCAAGCTCATTGGGTTTTAAGGTCAGAATGGTACCTTTAATTGGCATTAGTTGTGCTAAAATCTAAGGGCTCACCACTGGTTCTACAGGAATGAGTCAAATCATGGACTCATCATGGAGCAGGGAGTTATATGGTACCCACAGCATTTAACAGAGTTTACGCTCTGTTTTGCATAGTGAAGTAGACAGTTGAGCAGGCAAGGTCCTATAGTGAGGGCTAAGAGTAAAAGGATTAATGGTCTGGCCTTGACTGTAAATAGAGAAGTCAACCAAAGGGACCAGGGAAACAAGAATGGATAATTCTTAGACCCTTGGCATCTCCTTTGTCTTTTCTGAAGATTATTTCTGAGCACTGAAATTCCAGAGGTAGAGAAGTTGGAGGTCATAGGCTAGATCAAGCAATGGTCTTCTTGTTCACAACCTGATAGAAGATGTCACATGGCAAGACAGCAAATATAGGAGAAACAAGAGGCCGCTGAACCACTATTACATTGACTGACCCATCTCCTTGATTACAGTAAGCCATCCATAAGAGGAGCCCTTATGACTCAATATCCCTCCTTAAGCTTCATCTTCCAACATGGTTACCCTGAAGTTTCAGATTCCTCTGCATGAATTTGAATGACACTTTCAAACCATAACAGGGGCATTGGCTTTTCTCTAAATAAAGCAAACAGCTCCGTTGTTTGCTCCGTCTCATCTCTCGTCAGGTGTTCTTGAGGAACTTCATACTGCTTCTAGTGCCAGAAGAGTCTTGCCAAGGGTCGGCTGAGGTGACTCTGTGAAGGATCATGACTGGGTTTTGCAGCTTTGATGATAAAATGATAGTGAGCCACGAGAGCACTGCAAATATTTCCCTTCACATTTTGATTGGTGCATAGAAACATTGTTTACCAGAACAAGCGATGTGCATTTGCAAACCCATTGGTCACATTTCCGGAGCAAGTGCTTGTGGGCCTTTTAAACCCCAGAAATGACTGGGAACCATAGAGGATCAAGATTTAGTAGGTTTGATGTGTGTAAGTGAAGGCCACAAGAGGAGTTCCTGTTCCAAGGGCCACCACCTCTGTGCTTCTGTGGCCATATGCCGTAAACCAGACCTGTCCCCTAAGTGACAGTAGTAATGAGCTGTGTGTGCAGTGAACACAGCTAAACTCATGTGAAGCGCATTCTTGGAGGAGTTGCTCCCTCCACAACCGCTGTCTTCCCTGGAACACTGCCCACCTATGTTTCCAACCTTCTGCCTTGCATCTCTCTTCCCACCCAGGGCAGCAGAGAGCAATCACGGTACTCTGATGGGATCACACAAGGCAAGGAAGTGGAATTGGTGCCCACGCTACCAAGCCTTGGCTTCCTTATTCCATTTGTAACCTGTTCATGCCCCGCACAATGTGCTGGGCAAACATGATGCTTAGCTAAATTAATCCAACCAGTCGAGCAAATCCTATACAGTCTCCTATGGTAAAGAGAGAAGCGCTTCTCAACCCCACCTCATTAGCCAGGCAGCAGCTGCTGAGCCAAGAGGAGCCAGGTAAAGGGTAAACTTGACAATTGCTCAATAGCTCCGCTGACCTGACTTGCACCCTAGGCACGTGAATCATCCTGGCATCAGTCAACCAATTATGCTGGGGCAACGATTCAGGATTCACAGTTGGCTAGATTACTGAATATACTACTTTAAGCAAGGAAAATAAAAATCCATTCTAGTAAAACAAGAATTTCAATAAAAATATAAAGTATAAAAATAATTAAAAAGAAAAAGAAAAAGAATTTTAAATAAAATAGATTGAACCCTTCCAAACCCCATTTTAGAAAAAAAAAGTCATGTCTCTGATTGTATTTTCTTGCAAAGCATCTATTTAAGTGGCTCAGGGACCAGTTCCTGAAGCAAGACCCTCAGGCAAGAGCCTTCACCTGGGTGGGCCAACCCTGGCCTGTTGCTTTCATCTCTGGGAGAATGTTACCGAATTTCTAGCTCCCTTCAACTGATTGGCTAGTTCCGTTTGTTTCTTTCATCTCCTTGGTGGACCTGCCACATCTTGCAGGGGACAGAAACTGAGAAACCCACATTCCTCTGGACAGTGTGGAGCCCCAGGCTCAGAGCCCACATGTGCCACTGTGGGTGAACTGCAGGGTTCAAAGCGTCCGTCCTCCTAATTGTTATCAAATGGTCCTTTCTGAGGAGGGAGTATGAGAACCAGCCAGCCAGTGTGATGAATGGCTCCTGGTTGGCTCAGGAATCCTCACATCAAACCCAATTCCACCATTGTTTCAATAGCAGGCTTGCTAACCTAACTCCCCAAATGTTTCAATAGCAGGTTTGCTGTTCGGAGGCATTGAAACATCCAGCTATTGGGGTAAACTGTGACCAAGAAGAATTCTAGAAGTCTCAGGGCACGGTGGTTACAGTCCCATTGACTGTGGCTGTTCTGTTGCTCACTCAGACCCCTGGTGACTTGAGAAGCATAAACAGTCCCCCAAACTCCAGGAAGAAGGTGTTTTGTCTTGATAAACATTCAGGCCACCCATGTTTGGATTTTGTCCCCCTCCTAATATCTTTGGAGGTAAGGAACACTCCTCCACCCCACCCCCTTTTTCCATTCAATATTCTCAAGCACTTCATATCTTGAGACCGTGTGGGTCTGTGATCACTTCAATGGCTACCACATGTTATTGACTGTTATGCAGCCAAGCTGCAATCTGGCCTTCCTAACCATACCTTCAACTCCTCAGCAGAAAGCGCAAATAAGAAACTGGACAGTAAACCAGAGTTAGTGGCTTTCTAGAAAGCCACCCCCAGCCCCGAACAATAGCAGGGACTGAGTAAGGGGGTAGAATCCAAAATTCTCTCACACCATTGAACAAAAAACATGATCTTTGCCTTTTTATGGTGTGGTCATTAGTGTTTCAGTTTGTGTTGAACTGAGGCACAAGACTCCATTTGGAGAAAAGCTCTAGATAATATTACTATCTGAGTAACAAAACAAACAGAGAGAGGGAGGAGGGAGAGCTGTGACTTCTTTCCAAACTTTGTCTAGCATCAAAACTTTCCCTGCCCACTACACTTGACTCAGACACAGCAAAAGAACTCGGGATTGTTCATGGGCATTCAGGATTTCCTGTAGTCCTTGAATCATCACTGCACGCTGATTACTGCTGAGCACTGCCCTCAGACCCAAGGCAGAGCTCTCAACAAGTCTGGCCTTCTGCTAGGTCCTAGGTTCAGAAGCAAAACTGTATCTGCCTGGGGAATGTGCCATTCCTGCTTTAGTTAGTCTAAAACAAATTTAGCGCCTTTCTCACCTTGTTTTTTTTTACTGTTCCCAATGCACTAACACCCCAACACACACACACACACATACACTCACACACACTCACACAAACTACACGCTCACACTCACACACATACTGACAAACTCATACACACACTCTCACACACACATGCTTACACTCACACACATACAAACTCTCTCTCTCAGACACACACACACATACACACACACACACTTGCCTTTCTTGTTATCAACATTCCTGCTTTCATTATCACCTTTTATGTTCTGCTTTCAGTGGCAAGGAACCTCTCTCAGTTTGATTTTGACTTTCAACTGCCTAGTGAGTTCACCCTTCTGCATTTCTTTCTGAGCAGAGAAGCCTGACCGAGCTACTGTAGCCTGAAAACTGAGCGTTATGCGAGGGGCACGTGGACCCCTGACAGAATGGCCTCTACTGGCCTGCAATGGCAAGAAGGAGTCCAGAGGTGCTCTGATAGTGGATAAGACAACATTACTACAGGCCGGGAGAGACCAGGGACTCCACTTCTCCCCTGTTCTCTGAAGACAAGCCTTCCAACAGCCAGGAAGAACAGCATGGGAACCCAGAGTGCCAGTATTATTCCCATGAGAAGCAGCCACAGAGTATCAGCTGGTTGGGCATTTTGGCAAAGGTCCTTAACTGTCCCTGTCTACCCTAGACTGTTCCATCTTTCACGTCCCTTCTCAAGCTATGTGGTGGATGAAAACAGTGCCTCTAATGCTGTGAACTTTAACCTCTTTCCTGTCCCATCTTTACACATTTGTTATATATCCTTCCTGCCGCTGGCACCCTGCTCAGCCCCTCCTCTGGGGCAGTGCTCAGTGGTGGCTTTTGCTAGCTGCCCCACAGGCTCCTCAGGATATGAGACGGTGGCCAGGGCAGTGTCTTGGCCCCTTTCCTTTTCTGCTGAGTTAAGACGCACAGTAATGAAGGAGTAGCCAGATTAACCTGACTCATCTTATTAGTTTAGAAATTTAGCATGAAAAGAATCTAGTCCAGGCTGTTTATTGATAAAATTCATATCCAAAAATGCTGGAAAGCTTTAGTAAGTGTGGAACTTGCCGTTGGAGAGAGAGAGAGAGGGCAATTCTCTGACTGCCTTCCATTAAAGACAGTCTGCCTAGAAATGTTTTCCAGTTGTGCATGTATGTGTGCACGCATGTGGTTGCTGCTCATATAGCCCGTAAGGTTTTTCTTGCGAGAGTAATGTTTAGGAATTATTTATAATCACATTGGGACTATTATTAACACACTCATTCCTTTTCTTTCACTTCTGTTTGAAATAGGTTTGCAGAAAACTGAACATGAAAATCCTGGCTGTGAAGACAGACTAGAAGCAGCTATGCAGAACTTGTGTCCTCTCACAGGAAGGGTAGGATATCACAGGAGAGGAGCCCTGTGGTGCCCTTTAATGTTTCTCTTTAAAGAGGTGGAAGGTGGGAGGGAGTTCAGAGCAGAGATTCTTGGAGTGGGTAACTCCCACTGAGAGCACTGAACTTGTGAGCCCCGCAGTTCCTCAAGGTAAGAGACTCAATTGTCTTGACTGCAAAATAACCATATATATAAAACACTATATATATATATAGTAAAGTGTTCTATATAAGAAATGGACTGGGGATCAACTCTACAGTCTAGTGCTCAAAGAAACCTTCAATGAGGGTTTCCTGGTCCACTTGCCTCTCCCAGGACTCCAGGATGTCTGCAGTCACACAAGGTTAAGATAATGACCATCAGACCATTTCATTCTTCGCATTTCTGCGCAGAGATAAATGAGAGTGTGATTCCCTGCTGTGCAGACATCCTTTTTATTGATACTGGGTGAACAAGAATGTGAGCACATTTGGCTGCAGAGAAAACGAACAGAATTGCTAATGCACAAGCGTTAAAGCTCAGGGTCTAAGACCTGGCTTTCAAAGTAGAAGCGAGGGAGAAGGGGGGAAATTGCAGAGGAGCACAGCAGCTGAAATGAAGCAGGCTGACATATTAAAATTGCAGTAGGGTGCCAGTGGGATCTCAGAGTACATAGTTGGCTCTCGGGGAAAGAGACGGTGTCAGAATGCTTCAATATGCAACATTTAGTTTGTGTTTGTTCTGTTCATCTGAACGCATAACATTTATTGTTTCTGCAACGAGCCTCCTTCCTACGTCCTGTACCACACATATTTTGTTGTAGGTCAGTTCTTAGGCGATTGTCTCTATTCGTCCTTATTGATGTATGTCTTTGTATTTCAGGTCTGCACAGTTTGAGGTCAAAGACAGTGGCACACACTTCCGTTGCACTCTCCCTGATTCCTTAGGCATGGCAGCATCAATACCACGGCGCTGCACGCTCTAAGGAAACCACTCCCAGGAATTGGGTGGTATCCCTGGCGTCACAGCTATGGTTCTGGTAGGTAATGAGTGAAGAGTTGTTAATTTGATGCCATCAAAGTTCTAGGAGGTAGAATTGCTTCAGTGGCCTGGGGAGAAGGAAAACCCTTACCCTCAATTACGGTGATGCTGCTGTTCAATAAATGCTCTTGGGATTTTAAAATATCAAGGAAAAGTACATATATTCCTGCTTTTGGCTGCAGACCTCTCCTCACATGAATTCTTATACTGACCGTATACTCGGAAGTGCAAATGCCAACCACTCTAGCAGGGTAGCAACTGCCCAAGAGGACTTCAGAAACTCTCATGAGAACAAGAGTCTGAGCCAACTTCTGCATCACCTGCCCTGAGACCTAGCTTGGACTCTGGAGAATATAATGAAGACTCAGTGAACCAAATGCTCCATCCAGGCAGATACGGGAACTAAGCAATTTCCAGCTAAGAGAGTTCAGTCCATTTTTCATCCAAATGTCCCGCGGAGCATCAGAAGTTTCATTTCATCAGTGGAAAATGAGGTGAATCCCTTTCAGGATCCACAAAAATGTACAGTTCTCATTAAAGAGTGTTAACCATGCATGTTCTCTTTGAGCAGATGGCTCATGGGAAAACTGCAAATGCCTGTCTCCAACCACAGAAAATCCATGATAAAATCATCAATGGCCATTGGTTTTTAGGTGGAGAGCAGTAAGTTCAAAGTAGACCATCTAATTAGGAGAAGGTGCTGTAATCAAGGTCCCCATTCGGAAAGGTCGAGAGAGAGAGAGAGAGAGAGAGAGAGAGAACCATTTGGTGGAGAATGGGTCCTGTCCGCTCATTTGCAAAGCTCTGACAACCCTTGGCTCAACTTGACTTCTTGAGGACAATAAAACCCTACACTGATACATTAGCAATGCTGATTGGCATTGAGGAACGGTTTCTGAAAAGAAACCAACACACAGAAATCAATTAAATCCTTAAGCAAGGCTTGGTTCCCACCGGTCAGCTGCCTGAACAATATTATCTGTCCTGACCATCTCTTTTGTCGGTTGTCTGTTTTTCTCTTTGTTCCATTTTCCCTTCCTGCATTCTCTCTTATCTCTTTATTTTATTCTTTCTTTTTGTAATATGCTTCTTGGAATTAAGATTTTCATCTTCAATGCCACATTTTCAAGAATATGTTGAATTTTTTAAACTACAATAAGCTGATTTGCAGCAGGGACTGCCCACAGGCACGGGCCATACTTTGAATTGTGCTTGCATTCCTCTGGTGTGAATGGAGACAGGCAGGAGGCTGGGCTTTGTAGACTTCCGGCAGTGCAAGGATAAGAAGGAAAATAAAGCAAGACCCTCCGTGAGCAGTGTGATCTGCGAAGATGAGACAGAGACCCTGGGATCTGAGTGACTGTGCAATACCCCTAATGAACTCTCCAGCTCCGCTCTTGCTCTGCATTCCCTTCCCAAACAGGGAAGACTACAAAGCAGACAGTCAGGCTTGAGGGAGGGAGGCAGACAAAGTTCCCGGCTGGAGGGAGACTGCATTAGCGCTAAACCTCCAGTCCCACAGGCAGTTGCTTCTTTCCCCTCCTGCCGAAAGCACTTTCTTCAACACACTGCCTTCCTTCGCTGGTGTCCTTCATTAACTTCTGTTTTGCTAATGTGTTTGCTGGAAATAAGCAGAACGGGTTTTCTATTTATCTGCATGTTGTGTAAACAGCTACTGCAAGCCAGTGGGGCGAGCAGCAGGGTTGTATTTGAAGAGTTACAGCGAATCTGGCAAACATTCATAGACCACAATCAGGGGCTTACAAAAGACGGGAGTTCAGGGAATCTGGAGCTGAACTACATAAGGTGTGAAAACACATGGATCTATTTTGTCTTCCTGTTAATTCATTCACTCCTCCCCCACGTGTGTGTGTGTGTATTTATTTCCTCTCTGAAAGTGCTTCAGCAAAGATAAAAGATAACTGGATTTAGTAATTGGATCAGTGCAGGATGAAAACATTTAAAGCAAATATTAAATTTCAGGACAGAAAACAAAACAATACACTATCACCATCAGGCCCACAACAATGCAACCCTGGGCTGCTTCTCATTTAAGAGTTGCGTCCCTGCCACTTGGAATACACTTTTTCAAATGTGAATTCAACATCAGGAGTGATTGATTCCGACCCAAAACGCTGAAGCAGTCATCTACAGTTCCTGTGGGGGGCTGTAGTGTACAATGAGCCCCCTCTGTGCACAGAACAGACCTGGACTGGGAGCCAGGGTGAATTACTTGCTGGAGATAATGCGCAATCGCTTGAGTTCCTGTATCAGAAATCAAGGATCTGATGGGGGAGAGCGGATGGAAATCATAGGCACAAAGCACTTTTATTTTTATAGTAACTACACACCCAAGTACAGCAATTTAGACAATGGGTTCTCTTCATAATCGAATATGCTACACAGTAAAAACACTTGATTTTCAACATTCAATGCTACAGTTCTTAGAATTCCCCCAGTCTCGTCGATAACTCTGTGACTTATGAGTGTTTTGTGGCATTTCTTAGTAGAGGCATATCTAGCAAGTCATATCCTCTGTCTAGTGCATTTTGTCGTGTTAAATGACAATAGGCATCATATTCAGCTTCTATACTGTAAGCATACAGTAGTATTATTAAAGATGGGGCACAGAACCTAGGATAATGCAAACAGCCAATACCTATTCACAAGGTTCTACATAATCTTGCAAAGTTTTCCATTAAAAAGGAACCTGGCTGTTAGAAACAAAATAACACTAAAATCTTTTCTTTATTAGTTAAAAGAAATATAAATTTAATCAACTGGAGATTTGCAAAAAAAAACCTTGCAGACATCACAATGTCTATGCTTGGCCTAGATCTCCCACATAACATCTGCATGATTGCCATACTCTGTGTAGTGAGTCTTTCTCTGTACCCCCCAGCTCCCAAAATAATGACACAGAGACTTCTTCTTAATTATGAAAGCTTGGCCTTGTCATACACTTGTACCACTAGCTTTTATAACTTAAATTAACCCATCTATATCAATCTACATTTTTGTCTCGTGACTTTTTACCTTTCTTTCATTCTGTTTGTCCAACTCCTATGTCTTGTTGGTGTCTCCTGCACACCTAGGTTCCTCTCCTTTCATCCTAAGTCCCACCTATACTTATTGCCTAGCTGCTGGCCATTCAGCTCTTTATTAAACCAATCACAGCAATATTTCCTCACACAGTGTTCAAATATCCTCCAATACATCTGTGAAACCTAAAGAAATTGAAATTGATGGATTACTACGAACTAAACGCCACACTTATTTTGTTTGATTAATACAGGCCTTTTAAAGAGGGTTTTTTTTTGTAAAATGCCCAAGATCAATGTTGTTCATTACTTTTTCTTTAAGCCTAAACCAGAGAATAACTCAGACGTACTTGCCTGAAGTTTCTGAATATCAACAGGCTTTATTCTAGCAAAGCTCACAGTGATTAAGGCAATACTATCACAGGTTCTCCTTTGTAAAATAGCTTTTTTAAAATTTTATTCATGTTAAAAAGCATGCTACCAAGTCCAGTTCAAATGTAAAGGAGGAAATTAAACACTGTGTCCTGTAGCCTAAAATTAAAAAAAGACATTTCTTTGTAAAGATCTGTCACTTTTTCTCTTCTATGTGTTCTTTCTATTCAAACAGATTCATGTGTGTATCTCTCTGAGTGTATATCTATACTATATTTTGCCCAAAATCCAACTCAATCTTACTTTGATGCTCAAACTCATTGTCTTTGACTACAAGTCTTCAATAACTGCAATCACCATAGCCAAGAAGAAACTTTGAGACTATTTCTATCATAAAAAAAGACAAAAAAAAATCCTAAGCTATAACACAGAGACATGAGCACTTGAGAATCAGGTTAATGCCATGTTTCCAATGCCTTAGTAATCAGAGAGTATGGCATTTTGTGCAGCAGAGAGCTGATTTTGCTTGGCTGTCCCTGATCATACTGTTTTCAGGCTTTGTCTCCATGAGCTTGTGACTCAGGTGACATTGCTTTGGAGCCTGTGTGTTTATGTATGGATCAGGATAGTGAACCCAAGTAAGAAGCGACATGAAAGTTGGTTTTTAGTGTTACTTGTTGTAACAGGGTGAGAGTCAATATTTTTAGCATTAAGACAATGAAGATACTAGGCTACAGTCCATCATTATGCAGGGGAAACACTAACTACAATGACTTAATCAAGTAGAGAAATGGGTACTGTTTAAATAGATGCTTTCTTTCTATGATCAAGAAAGGAGAATTCTAGATAAAGAGATGGATATTGGTAGAAAGACTGACATTGAATGAGATGAAAGTTAGTTACCATAATTATTCTAATGCTATATAAGTCATAAAGTGGCATTTCATATTTAGGGGATGTCCACAAATTCTACATTTGATCTGTATGGAATATATGATGCTACTTGCTTCTTTTCCCATGCCTTTTTGCTAGTGTTGAAGGACTTTATGCAATCATGCTTTGAATGTCACTAGCAATGTTTTTAAAATTTTAACACTCATAAGAAATATCTTAACAGGAAAGTCACTTAGGGAAATAATGGATGTTATTACTATGTTCCTTTAGGACATCAAGAGTTCCCTTGTCTTAAAGATGTCTACATACACTCAGGGTCTCTAATTGGTACTTTCCCACCCCCAACTCTCCAACCCCCAGAGGAGAGGGGGTGAGAAGGAAAATGAGAGAGAGAGAGAGAGCACATAGATTGATTTCTGTTCATCCTGTAGGACTGTTCAACTTTTTGTTTCTCAGGAAGTGTCTCCACTTCTTGATGTGGGATGTCTGGACTCTGTATATGTGTTGCTTTTATTGGTTAATGAATAAGGCTATTTCAGCCAATAACTTAGCAGAGTAAAGTCAGGTGGGAAATCAGAACAGATATATATATATATATATATATAGAGAGAGAGAGAGAGAGAGAGAGAG
>LOJH01010138.1:13023-25871 GCA_001685095.1 Ellobius talpinus
CTGGAAGAGCAGCCAGTGCTCTTAACCACTGAGCCATCTCTCCAGCCCCCAGATAATCAAATCTTAATTTAGATAGAAACTCAACAAAGTTTTGCCTTGCATGTGTTTCTTTTCTTTGAAACAAGGTCTCTCACTAAGTTACCCAAGCTGAACTTAAATTCAAACCCCACCCTCTTTTAAATGATAGTCATTATTTAGCCATTGCTAACCTAGAAATTGCAATTAAGACCATGAATGGGGCTAAAGAGATGGTGTAATGTTTAAGACTATTTGTTGCTTTTCCAGAGGACCTGAGTTTGGTTCCTAGCACCCACCAGGTAGCACACAACCACCTAAAACTCTGTAATTCAAGCTCCAACCCTATTTGAGCATCTCTTATCCACAAACAGACACATTATTAAAAATAAAAACAGGTCAAGCAGCGGTGGCGCACACCTTTAATCCCAGCACTCAGGAGGCAGAAGCAGGTGGATCTTTGTGAGTTTGAGGCCAGCCTGGTCTATAGAGCAAGTTCCAGAACAGCCAGAGCTATACAGAGAAACCCTGTCTCAAAAAAAAAAAAATTAAAAAAATAAAACCAGAAGCTAGAGAGACAGTGTAGTCAATGGAGTGCTCGTCTTACAAGTACGAGGATCCGAGTACATCCTAGAGCCAGTGTAAAGTCTGGAGTGGTGAAACGCTTGCTGAGGAGGAGTGACACTGGCCAGGCAGCCTAGCCTACTAAGTGACTGCAGGCCAGAGAGAGAGATCCTGTCCCTATACACCCCTCTCCCCCGCAAAAACACGGGACTGGGAATATAGCTCAGTGGTAAAGCACTTTGCACTTTCCTAGCATGTACAAGGCTCTAAGTTTAATTGCCAGCACCACACACAAAGATGGACAGCACCTTTCAAATGACACCCGAGTTTATGTTCTGTACACGTGTCTGTGTATCTCTCTTTACCACCACCCCTGCCCTGTCCATCTGTCTCTCCAAACAAAATCATGAAAGCATGAGGACATTAAAAAAAAGCAAAAAACAAAGCAAACCAAAAAAACCCACAAGGGTTTGTTTTTTAACCTCATTGCATAGAAAAGAGAGAGAGAGAGAAAGGAGAGAGGAGGGAAAGGGAGGAGAAAGAGAAACCCAGATGGCTCAGAGGTTAAGGGGTTAAGAGCATTGGCTGCTACATGGTGGTTCACAGCCATCTGTAATGAGATCTGATGCCCTCTTCTGGCCTGCAGGTGTACATGCAAATAGAGCACCATATACATAAAATATAAAAACTTATAAAGGAGAGAGAGAGAGAGAGAGAGAGAGAAGGGAATGGAAGGGAGGAGAAAGGAAGGGAAGGAAAAGGAAGGGAAGGAAGGAAGGGAAGCAAGCATGAGGCACAGGAGCAGCATTAAGGGTTCCTGAGCCTCACAGGCAGCATTAGTGACTGGCTATCGGCAACCACACAGTCACACAGCAGCAACTCGGAGCCTCCCTTACTCTGAAAAATGTTATTCAAGACTCAAAATTCTCGTCTAAACTCACATCTGCCAGAACTTTGTTATCTTTTCATTTGCAAGGTTTACAGTTGGACTTTGGCATCTTATTTCAGGAAATATCAGAATATACTGAATTTTTTAAATGTAACATACTATTGTCCAAGAATCACAAGTTTGGAATATCAGTTATATAAGAAACAGAAACCAACAACAAAACCCACAGAAACACTAGAATTCACTAATTCTGTATCAAGCCCTAATTTTAAATGGCAAGTTTATTTAAAATGTAAGGTGTACATGTCAGCTTATTTAAAGTCCCTGATTTCTTTCTAATTGTTTGGTCTGAAATGGAGCCATGCTGGGGAAAGAGGGTAATCCACTCACTTTCCAGGGGCACGAACGCAGCTTAGGACAGCTGGAAGAGGAACATGGTGCTGTCAGATGACCACACTTCCCAACTTTAGCCCATGTGCTTTCTACACAGAATTATCAGAGACAGTACAGTACAAACAGGCAGCTGGATAATTAAGATTTATTTACTTTCATGTGCACTGGTGTTTTGCCTGCAGGTGTGTCCGTGTGAGGGTGCCAGATCCCCTAGAACTGGAGTTACAGACAGCTGTGAGCTGCCATGTGGGTGCTGGGAATTGAACTCAGGACCTCTGGAAGAGCAGCCAGTGCTCTTCACCTCTGAGCCATCTCTCCAGCCCACATCTGGATAAACTAAAAACAAAACAATAGTTTTGGGAAATTCTCACAAAGCCTCAACCTTAGACAAAGAACTACAAGCAACTAAAGAACACTGAGAGCAGGAGAAATAATCTTCCTCAAGCAAGAGCACACCAACTAGTTACCCAATACTAAAAGGACAGTCCTGAAAATATACAAAAAAAACACTATAAAGGCTGAACAGGTTGTGTTACACACACACACACACACAACAGCAACAACAACAGAGAGGTCACGAGCTTGAAAGAGAGCTGGGGGAAGAACTAGGTATATGGGAAGTTTTGGAAGGACGAAAACGGAGGGACGATATAACATGAAAAACATATAAACCAGACCCAGCAGCCTCAGTGGCGGGGAGCATCTCACCTCCAGCCTGCGCTGCTTCTCAGGGTCTTCCTCATTCATAATCCGCTCCTTCTCGGCTCTTTTCTTCTCCTCACGCCGTGACTGCGCAGCCTCCTGTCTCTGCACGTGGGTCAGTTTCAAGAAGTTCTCTTCCACACGGGCCCGGTTCTTATCTGCTTTTTGTTTACCCTTCCCCAGGAAACAAAGTCTTCATAAGAAACCCGTTTCCATCCCACAGGAGAAAACCCCACTGAGCATTCCTTGGTAAAACTACTCCCCCTTGTAAGTCAAGTCAACTAGACTCAGTCACTGCAGCCACTGACAGCTGCGGCCACTGGAGAAAACCAACCATAAAAGGTGCCAGTTTGTAAGAAAGGCTTTGGGTCTTACTTCTCTGTTGAGTCGAAACTTTTTGGCTTTGTCAATAGAATAAATCACCATGTTCATCAGGGGTAGCAAAGCCTCCATATCCTTTGGGTACGTGTTACCTGAGCCAGGCACTGGAAAACAAAGCCATTTTCCTATTGAGTTAATGGCAGCATTAACACTTCTGGGTTGGCAGTCTTTCTTAATGCTAACAGACTAGCTTCTTAGAGGAACCCAGAAACCAACAAGGAGAAATGATTAGCGATGCTGTAGTTTTAAAGCTATTATTTCAGAAGGAAAAATAATTGAAAACCAGTTTCCAAGAGGCTAAGAACTGGCCATACAGGACCCAGATACTCACCATTAAATGTAAACAGTAGTGTCCTCTTAGTGTCGGGCAGCTTTAAAGGCTGACCCTCCCTGTCATGAAAGAGAAGTCTGGTAAGAGAGAAGCTAAGAGAGGCACTTTCCATGCATACAAGCCAGCCTTCTGCCTCAGCTGGGCAAACACCTTCCAAGAACAGCACTGGACACACTCAGCATCTCTAAGTCAATGGTGATCATTGAGCCTGACGACACTTTAAGCTCATCTACCCCACTCACTCTGTGCTACGTTTGAAACCTCAGTGATGTCCCCAGAGGGCAGGATATATTCCCTTTCACCTGAGGAGACAGAAATATGTCTGTATTTAAATCTGAGGCCATATTTTAAATATTTTTTGCTTAACTTTTAAATTTCTAAGTTTATATTTATCTTATGTATATGAGTGTTTTGCCTGCATGTATGTATGTAGTATGCAGTACCCATGCAGGACAGAAAATGGTGTCAAACCTCTTGCAACTGGAATCAGAATAGTTTTTAGCATCCACGAGGGAGCTGGGAGCCAAGCCCCGGTCTTCTGCATAAGCAACACACTCTCAACTACAAGTCATCTCTCCAACCCTTAACTTCTGTTTTTAATCTTGGTCATTATTCTCTAAAAGTTGAGGCATACAGTTTAACAATTACTTAATAGCATCTGCATTGTATCAGGAATTACAAGAATCCACAGAGGGTTTCCTGTGGAAAAGGCTATGTATGTTACTGAAAACACATCACTTTATGTAGGAGACTCAAGCATCCTGGGAACTCGGTAAGGTGCGGGTTATTCAACCAACAATCCCTCATGGATTCAGAGCGAGCACTGTTTATAATTTTCTTCTGCCATTATCATTGCAAATTTTAACTGTCAAACAATTGACTTCTGCTCCACCCCTAACAAAAGGCTTGCTGAAAGCTATAATGTAATACTTTGTGCCTGCTGTTATTACTAAATTTAGCAAGGCAAGGATGATGCAACATCATCTCAAAGCATAAGGACCTGAGTAAACATACAACTAAGTCCAGAATACATTTTTGTTGCTGATACTTTTATTCTGGTATTGGAAAATGAACACATAGCTCCCAGAATGTCTGTTGTTGACACTGAGTCTCACTGCATATCGCTGGCTGGCTGAGAACTCACTATATAAACCAGGCAGGCCTAGAATTCAGAGATCCTTCTGCTCCTGCCTCTAAAAGCTGAAATCAAAGACGTGTGCCACCACGCCTGTCCAGAATGGCTTTTAGTTGTACTCAATCCCATAACATATGAGACTAGCCTGCAACTAATAATTCAGGTCACAACTCATTCTCTATCAGAAGTATATTTAGTTATGCTTTCCAGAGACTGGCTGCAAATTCAACAAACAAATCTAAGCCCAAACCATGAACAATACTGTACACCCGAACAACACTGCCATAAAACCAGAAACTATGGGTTTATATGTCATTTATATGTCACTATAGTCAATGTCATTTGAAAACATTCAGCTGTTCAAAAGCGAAGTGAGAAAAGATGATAAAATGTGAAATACTTAGATTTGTATTTAAAGTCAAACATCAGAAATTTAGAAATGGGAAAGGGTGTGCCAGCTGCAATGTCGTAGAACCAACCAGCCCTTCCTTGTGAACGTCACTGGATCAGTGATGCAAACATAGCTAGGGGAGGCTGCCAGTGGCTTCTCATGGTGCGCTAACTGGGAGGCCATTCATTACCAATTTTATTTCCCCACTTGATAAGGAAACTGCAGAGGTCCCTTGTAGCATTCTAACATAAAACCAATAAGGAAAACAAATTTTAATGCTTTATGTCATACATACTCTTGCATAATCTTTGGACCAGAGAACTGGTCTGAAAAATGGACCGATTCAATCTTGTCAGCATAGTGTGTAAGAAAGTGAACCATCTGAAAAAAGAAAAAGGAAAGAATATTAACAAGAGTTTGGCATTTCCAAGCTTTTATAGATAGTCACCTTTAAATCCTTACTTTTATATAATGTCATTCAGACTAAAATACTTTTTTCTTTTCATCTTTTTTTAATTATTTATTTATTATGTATACAATATTCTATCTGTGTGCATGTCTGCAGGCCAGNTTTGGAAGAGCAGGCAATGCTCTTAACCACTGAGCCATCTCTCCAGCCCAAATACTTTTTTCTTAAAAAAACCAAACAAAACAAAACAAAAAACCTAATGAGCCGTCAGGTCAGCCTTCAATTTTAGCTTAAAGAAACGATTCTCTGTAGCCATCCTCCAGCCTTAGCCTCTGCCATGATGGGATCACAGTGCCTGCCCTGTGTGCCCATCTTTACTTATACGAACAAACTCAAAATGCCTTAAATGTCACCACCAAAGGATTAAGGCTGTAATCTTTTCTTTAAATTTATGTGTATTGGTATTCTGCCATGGGTGTTGGGTCCCCTAGAACTGAAATTATAGAAAATTGTGAGCTGCCATGTGGAGGCTGAGAATTGTGCTGGGAACTCAGTGCTCTTAACCACTGAGCCATCTCTCCAGCCCCAAGGCTGTAATCTTCAAAACAAAACAAAACAACAAAAACAACAACAAAAAGCCCACCAAAGCACCTGAAAGTGGGCTTGGAATGTTAGCACACCCTTCAATTTTAGCATTTGGTGGATAGAGGCAGACAGACCTCTTTGAGCTCCAGGTTACACAAGGCTACATAGTGAGACTCTGTACTGTCTCAAAAAACAAAATAAGCCGGGGCAGTGGTAGAGCATGTCTTTAATCCCAGCACTCGGGGAGGCAGAGGCAAGCAGATCTCTTGAGTTCAAGGCCAGCCTGGTTACAAGAGCTAGTTCCAGGACAGGCTCCAAAGCTACAGAGAAACCCTGTCTTGGGGGGAAAAAAAAAACCCAAAACAACAACAACAACACCCCAAACGAAACCAAACCAAAAATCTTTAAAGTTTGAAAGTCATTAGTTTTTTTGGAGAGAACTTTTTATTTTACTGTGAGAATATGTGTGTGTGTGTGCTTGAGTACAGTGCACTTGGGGAAGCCAGAAGAGCGCCATATCCCTCAAAGCTGAAGTTATGGGACCCTTGGCTCGTCAAGCAGACACTGAGATACACACTGGATTCCTTATGGTTTGACTGCAGTGCTAACTGCCAGGTTGTCTGCTGACTGACAGCCCTCTGATGGGTTATGACCAATGTGAGGAAGGAGTACACAGCTGTAACTAACGTACGGCATTGGAGAGGACCTGGTTCAGCTTCAGGGAGGTACCTCCTCAACATGAGAGCTGCTCAATGCCTCATTAAAATGGCGTGGCTTTGCTATGGCTTCAAGTACAAGTAAAGGCTGTGTTTACCCAATAAATCAAAATCAGCTAGGTGACTCTAAGTATTACAGAAAATGTTTACCATGAATGATCAGCAGTCACAGATTATTTATCTGTCGTTTCAAAAAGGAGTAAAATAAAATTTGGTATGTGATTTTTATTTACTTATTCTTTTGGAGACAGAGTCTCTAGCTGTACTCCTTAGCCTGTCTGGAACATGATCCTCTTGCCTCAACCTCTGGAGTGGCTGCCATTACCGCTGTGCACGACTACACACATCTCCACTGCATTTACCGCTGTGCACGACTGCACACATCTCCACTGCATTTACCGCTGTGCACGACTGCACACATCTCCACTGCATTTACCACTGTACACGACTGCACACATCTCCACTGTATTTACCTTTGTGTCCATCATGCCCTCTGTGACTTCTCCCATTTCTGACAGGATGGCCAAGGAATCTGGCAGTCCATACTTTGCTCCAGACTTAGGTTTATCACTACAGAACTCACTCTGGAAGAAGAAAATGAGAACATGAAACATGGTATTCTACAATACAGACTTTCCCTCAAAGGTTAAGTATGTACTGCCTATTCTGGAGTGGTGCTTAAAGCCTGAGTGATGGAACAGTGCTGTGCTACACAGCTGAACTTCTTTGTAATAAAGAGGCAGTGTCTACAGACATTGACATTGGAGCAACTTGACATACCAGATCCTGCATCTCTTTCTGCAGCCGCACCAAAGCTTTGCGAGTGCCAACAGCAAACACGTATGTATCCATGTCCTCATCATTCATGGTTACTTTTATTTGCTTTAAAAAGAAAACAAAAGCATGACTTACTTGTTAGGATCTGTGATGGGTAGATTTCTACAAGGCCCTGAAGAGCTCAGCCTTTTCTCCCCTGGAGCAGGATTCATGGATATAATGGCAGAAGACTCTTAATAAGTTGATTCAAATTAACAAAAAGGGGCATTGTCCTGGGTATATCATATAATCCAGCAAGGTATTAACAATAACTGGGCCCTAGCTGAAGAAGAGAATCCTTGGGGAAAAAATGATCATCAAGGGATGGTTATAAGGTCCTGAGGGTAATGCCTTCAGGACTTGAGTACTCCCCAGTCGGCAGGTATTGAGAAAATAGGTACCTATAATACAAGGGACTGAATTCCGACAAAAATCTGAATGGGCTTGTGAGAAGGAAACACAAGCCTGGCCCACACTGTTTTCCACCCCCTAGACCTAAGTTAGACCCAGCTAACCTACACTGGACCACTTATGTACTGACACTATGAGATAGCAAATGGTGTTGGGGTTTTTTGTTTGGTTGGTTTTGTTTTTTTGTCTTGATTTTTGAGATAGGATCTCATTTTTTTTTAAATTTTGCTGGGAATGGGAATGTGTGCTTTTAATCCCAGTACTCAGGAGGCTAAGGTGCTGTGGGATAATATAGATTATTGAATCCACTTTTACTGAAGTAGGCAGAGCTCTGTGAATTTGAGGTCAGCCTGATTTACACAGTGAGACTGTTTAAAAAGGAAACAGAAAAAGATTTCTTATTCCTATCCTATGTTCATGAGTGTTTGCCTACACGCAAATCTGTGCACCATGTGTGTGCACCACTCCTGGAGGCTAGAAGAGGGCACTGGACCCCCTGGAACTAGAGTAACTGATGGTTATAAGCTGGCTGTTGGTGCTGGAAATCAAGCTCGGGTACTCTAGAAAGTAGCCAATGCTCCCAATCACTGAGCCATTTCTCAAGTCCCAGATGGTACTATTTTAAGCTGTTCAGTTTGGTGGCAAATTGTTATAAAGAAACACAAGACTAACAAGTTCATACAGAGTAGTCAAGTGCAAAAGTCAGCAACAAACAGGATCCAAATGGACAGGGTGATATAAGAATTATATCTAAGGGATGGAGAGATGGCTCAATGTTAAAGACTAGGCTCACAACCAAAAATATAAGAATTATATATGAGTTTTGCTTCAGGCTCCTGGCACCAAGCTAAAACCTTCAGTATGCTTTATTATTTACTGGGAACCCCTTTCTATCAATCTGAGTTTGCACTAATGTAAGGTGTCCACGTGGCTTCAGGAATGGGACTGATCATGAGATAAGACAAATGCTCAGGGCTGGAACTTTTGGCCCTGTTCAAGGACCTTGTGGAGAGGAGCACTGAGCTCTGCTCTGCATAATTCTAGAACCACATTCAGGAAGTTCCCATACTGTAACGCTGTGAATTTCTTAAAGGGTGGCATGCTGGAGATGGTAAAAAAGCTCTACATATGTCCTGCCCTTTTCTGACAGTGTCTCAGGGTGTAGCTCTGGTCAGACTGGAGCTCACTATGCACACCAGGCTGTCCTGGAACTCACAGAGATCCACCTGCCTCTGGCTCACAGGTGCTAGGATTAAAGGCATGCACCACCATGCCTGGCATCCCTCATTTTTTTCAATTGCCTATTGTTGAGTTTTGTCCTTAATAAGTCAGTAAATATAAGCAAAGGTTTTCCTTGAATTATGTGAATCATTCTAATAAATTTTTAAAGCTGGAGGGAGGTGATGGGAATGCTTAGTTCATAGGTGATCAGCCAAAAGTCATGGTATGGGTGGCCTGGGATTTGAAATTTCCTCCTAAGTAGGGACAATGGGGGTCCTGAACCCTTCAACCTATATGACCTGAAGGCAATTCCAGGGAGTGTCAGAATTAAATTGTTAGATCCCACCTGGTGTCTAGAAAATCCAAGAACTGGCCATTGTTGGAAAACATACTTACACAACTAAATGATACTTAATATTCTGCATTGGAACAGGCAATGTTATAAACCTAAGAAGTCTTATATGATAAAGCACAGTTCTATTTATACTAATTATATTTCTTAATGGTTGGGCCAAATTTTTAGTTTGTGGAAGAAAGGATATGTGGGGCTGGAGATAGATGGCTCAATGGTTAGGAGCACTTGCTGCTCTTGCAGAGGATACAGGCTCAGTTCTCTGCACCCATATAGTAATTCAAAACCATTGTAACTCAGTAACCAATACCCTTTTCTGACCTCCTTGGACACACATGTAGTACACAGACAGACATGCAGGCAACACACACACCCAAAAAAATTTAAAATATTTTCCAGGCGGTGGTGGCACATGCCTTTGAGTCCAGCACTCAGGAGGCAGAAGCAGGTGGATCTCTGTGAGTTCAAGTCTATAAGAGCTAGTTCCAGGACAGGCTCCAAAGCTACAGAGAAACCCAGTCTTGAAAAACCAATAAATAAACAAACAAACAAACAAACAAATAATATTTTGTAAAAAGAAAGGGAGTGATGCTACGTAGGGAACAGATAGCAGCTATATATATTAAAAGAAAGATTTCTAATCTTCTGCATTCACAGAGAATTACAGAATTCAGAAGAAGAAAAAAGCAAACAATATCAACCCTATCTGTGGAGCCTCTCTTTGGGAGAAGGGCAGGGAATGTTTTTGACAGAGCGTACAATTTGCAGATTAATGTTAATCTAATAAATGGAAGACAGTACACCCAATAACCTAGATTGTGATTTGAGCTCTTTCAACCAAAATAATCATCTGATGCAAAACACACACACATACACAAAACCTAAAACAAACAAAATAAACTTTGAGAAGTAACCTAGTATTTTTGTCAAAGACACAAGTATTCTTAGGGCTGGAGATGTGCTTAAAACGGCTTAAAATGTGCTCCTTGCAATGCAAGTCTGAACGCCTGCATTTGATCCCCAAACCCCAAGATGAAAGGAGAGAACTGATTCCCAAATGTTGTCCTCTAACTTGCACACATGTATGCTGGTATGCATGTTCCCATATTTGCACACACATAGATAAATTCTAAAACATAAAGTGTTCACGAGGAGACCTGGATACCAGGGCACACTATATGGGCAACTGTTCTCTCTGTAAGGATACTCCGGCTGTTACAAGCGGTGACAGACATCATCTCCTTCCCTGCAGAGAGCAAGTGGAGTTGAACACTGAGAAAAGAGACCATCTGCTTAGGCAGAAAAGCATCAGACTTTCTGGCACGGACACAAACTGCCAGGAGTTCCAAACACAATCCAGACAGAAACAGAACAGCTAAGAAAATAATTCAGTTGATACCAAGAAAACAAGCAGGAATACATACCACTTGATCACTCACTGGCCTCATCATCCGGGCCAGGACATTAAGTAAGTCTTGTCTCTTAAGGAACTGAAAAAAAATGAGAGAAATGAGTCAATATCTTGCAGTTTAAACTTTCAGAAGGGCCTTGGAGGGGACTCAAATGCTTCATTTGCCAATTACTAGAAATATTATACTAAGACTTACTTTAAATCAAACAAGGAAGAAGGAAGCACTAAATTTATATCAGCAGTCACATTTAAAAACTGAAGGAAGGATATATGTTAGAGCAGAAGTTCCCTACTTACCCTCAGCTGGATAAGCATGCCTTCACAGCACACTCGACCAGAACACCACAGGTTATAAATGTGTTCATTCTCCTGATTCAACTTTCCCGTGCTTGTGGCTTCTTTGTTAGTCCCATCATCCCCTAGGAGTAAAAGCACTGAATCTCACTCACTGAACTTTCGGGTCACTTTAAGACAGCAATGCTTTGCTATCGCATAGACTCTCCTTTGAAAGGAATTAAAGGACCGGCCTGTGGCTTTTACTTCAGTATTATTTTAAAGGTTTCACGCCTCAGTAGATTTGATGTGTAAATTTAGCATCTGCTTCTTCACACATTAATTCATCTAGTCTTGACGACATGCTCAGTGTCATTTCTCAGTCAACCATCTTCATAACAAGATTTGTATATAAAGCCTGGATTTTCTGTATGAGTTTCATTAAATTCCAATTACTTCTGACAGAGTAGAGTTCAATGGCAGTTCCAACACATTCCAAATCTCCAAAATCATTATTTTATTTCAGTTTTATACCAACTTCAGCAAACATCATCTACCAAAGTTTCCTGTGTAAAATTACCGATTTCCACTGTTCCACCACTTTCTGTTGCTATCCACTCACGTTTCTCTGTGAATTTATGCAGAGAGCTGAGAGAATGGATCTGTCACTGCTCTCAGTGCACAGCAGGCACCGAGACGGTGGGCATCAAGGGCACAGACAGGTTTCTTTGTCATCTGCTAGGCCAAGTGTGCTGGGGTGCTGAGGGCTGCTGCACAGGCTAGTAGAGGTTGGACTTCTCTTTACTTTTAAAACTCTTTATTGTCTCCATAAAAAAAGTTATGGACTCTGGCATGAAGAAGAGGGAGGGCAATGAGCCAAAGAATGCTTCCCCACTGGCCCCACCCCCAAATTCCTTGATCAAAAACACCCTTTAAAAACTATAGAACAGGGAAGAGAACATTCATCCACTGGTAAACAGGTAGAGAGTTCTAATAACATGGCTGCAATTTAACCCCTTAAATAAATTTTAACATCAGTTTCCTTTTAACAAAAACAAAAAATATATCTAATTAACAGTGTTGCAACAAAAAGCAATTTTAAAAAGTATGTATGACAGAAAAAGAAAGGAAAGAAGAAAGGAAAAATATGTGAGGCCTAACTTATTTTTTAATTCCAGCACTAGGAAGGTAGAGGCAGGAGAATCTCTGTGAATTTGAGGCAAGCCTGACTACAAGGCAGTCCAAGGTGGTCATGGCTACATAATGTAGACAGCTCAGCTGGTGAAGACACTGGTTACTAAGTCTGATGACCTGAATCCAGGTCCCACATGTGGAAGGAGAGACTGATTCTCACAAGTTGTTTTCTCTGCTTATGCTGTCACAAGCATCCCTGTCCACTTCCAACAATTAATTAATAACAAATTAATTAAAAAAACAATTAAAACCACCAAAACCAAAACAATGCATGTAAAGTTCATAGAAAAATGTGCACACAGAGCAGCAGACAGAAGGGAGTGTATTACTAAGGAGAGATAAGGTGCTAAGTGAGTGTGAAGGGCGTCCAGCCTCACAATCCATGCTACACTGAGTATGAAGGGCGTCCAACCTCACAATCCACGCTATACTGAGTGTGAAGGGTGTCCAACCTCACAATCCACGTTACACTGAGTGTGAAGGGTTTTCAACCTCACAATCCACACTACACTGAGTATGAAGGGCGTCCAACCTCACGATCCACGCTACACTGAGTGTGAAAGGCGTCCAACCTCACGATCCACGCTACACTGAGTGTGAAGGGCGTCCAACCTCACGATCCACGCTACACTGAGTGTGAAGGGTGTCCAACCTCACGA
>LOJH01010139.1:0-27744 GCA_001685095.1 Ellobius talpinus
ATGTATATGTATTTCTGATCTTGATTAAGGTATTGTGTTTGTGTAGCTCATTTAGAAATGTAATGCATGATTAAGATATATAGGGTAATAGATAGTTATCCATAATAGTCAAGCTTGTAGTCATGTTAGGTTTTCTAGATATTTAGAGATATAGTTCAGTTAAATAGGTATTCTTCACATCTTTCAGAGACCTTCAGAATATGGCATTTAAAATGTCTTAAGAACTTAGAACTTTTCCTTAGACTGAAACACATCTGCTCCTGGGAGCACCAATATTTCAAAAGGAAGATGGGCATCGAAGAGGCTCCTCATGGAATTTTCTAACCATTTGGGAAAAAAACTGCTCTTGCCTGAACTGATTGATGAACTGGACATGCAGTACCCAAAGAGAAATGACTGCTAAAGTTGCCTAAAGAAGGTGAGATGATCCTTCGCGGTTCCTGCTTCATGGAAAAGTCTTCTGGATATTATAGACCTGTAGACTGAAGATGGATGCTTCAATGATACAGAAGAACTTTGGGTGACTGTCCAGGTAGCACGATGTCTCTGTCAATTCTAGAGTTTTGGAAGTTTCTTACAATGCCCTTCCCATTTACTTGGGTAATATTCTATCCTACTCGAGTCTTTGGTGGAGTTGAAGAGTATATTGTAATAATATTGTTTTTCTTAATTATGATAAGAGGTAAAGTAGATATAAATATTGTAACTGTAATTCTTGGTTGATACATGTTTTGTTATATGTTATTTTACTATGTTAAAGCTAAAACCTTCCTTTTTATTTAAACAGAAAGGTGAGGTGATATGGAATTTCCCCCTGTATGCTGTGATTACCATTTGTTAACAAAGGAACTGTTTTGGGTCTATAGCAGAGCTATAGGGGAACAGATCTAGGTAGGGAAAGCTAAACTGAATGCTGGGAAAAAAGAAAGGCAGAGTCAGAGAGAAGCCATGGAGCTGCCATCAGAAACAGACATCCTGAAACTTTATCTGGTAAGCCACAGCCACGTGGTGATACACAGATTAATAGTGATGGGTTAAATTAATATGTAAGAGTTGGCCAATAAGAAGCTAGAGTAGAGCTAATGGGCCAAGCAGTGTTTTAAATAGTGTGGTCTATGTGATTATTTCGGGAGTCTGAGCTGCTAGGCAGCCAGGAAACAAGTGGCCTTCCTACTACACACATCCATTGAGAAGTTTGTGCATTCATTTATGCAATCATTAGTACTTATCAAATGTCAATGGTAACTATAGACAGGTTCTAGGTATACAAATTTCATCAGCACATGAGTTAGATACCACTAATGTTATGAATAAACATGCATGTAAAGAAATGCAGATTCCAGTTAGTAGCATAACAACCTACTAGCATTTCTCTTTATGGAGTGCTTGGAAAGAATGGCATGTGGGTGACATTTGGGGAAGACTTTGAAGGGCTATTAAATGTTGGCCAGCAAAATATCAGGAAGAAGACATGATGGAGAGTACTGCATGTGAAAATATGCAAATGAGAAATTTGAAGAGGAATCATAAAGCAAGTAGTTCTATATTCAGTGTTGGTGGCTTTGACACTAATTCTATCTTTCTCTGAAAAATGAACCAATTTTCTTTAGAATATCAATGTCTGAAAGTATAACTGAACATATTACTTTCCAAGATGGACTGTTTCTTGCAAACTACTCAAGATATCTGATATCTTGACAACTTTAGTGAGATAAATAAACTAAGTAGGTTTCCTTTGCCTGAAACTGTTATATCACCAGTGTATGTACAGGAACAAATGATAAGGTTACTGAAAGCTAAAATGTAGTCTTGTCTTTTCTGTGTATTATGGCTCAGATCATGGATGCTCAGGACACTGGGGATTTATATTATTTAGGAGAAAGGACCAGGATGTAGCCTTGTATGACTTTCCTTGGAGGTGATGTTTACACAGACATAATAGAATATGTAATCATCTCTCTTTCACTATAAAAGTAAAGTAAAATATTTGAGTTAGTTAACTCAGAAAAAGGAAAGATTTGTTTAGGCTTATGGTTTTGGAAGTTGCAGTCAATGACTGGGCAGTAATATTTCTTAAAAAGACTGATATAGTAAAGTCAAACTTCTTAAAAGAGAATAACTGAGTGGACCAGAGTCCCAGAATCCTGTATAAAGAAGTGCCTTAATAACCTGCAGACCTTCTTTATGTTCTGCCTCCTAAAGCTGCAGGCATGCTGCACAACACTAGCGTGGAACTCAAGTCAGTAGTACATAGGCTTTGGGGATCATCGTCATCATTTGCCCTTCCTAAGGATATATCTTTTCTATGGACTCACACTCCTATCACTAACCGTGTATTTCCCTGATGTGGACTATGGTCATTTGGCAGTGGATTTTCAGTCATTCCTCTATCAATGCCTTCTTACCAAAAGGATGAAGGACATGACTTCATGAAGTTTTAAGTCATAGCCAGTGACTATTAGAAGCACACAAGTATCTACTTCTAATGTAAAAATATAAATACCCACACCTAGTTTAAATAAATAATGAGGAGAAAATTCCAAAAGACCTTTAATGTGAAAGCATCATATTCAGACAAAGCCTGAACTTCTGTTCCTTGCTTAACTATACTTTCATGTGTATTTTTATTATAAAGATGCCATTGATAGTAAACAGAGTACCAATGAAAAGCAACAAGGAAACCTGATTACATTATATTGAATTTTTAAAGTTAAGATACGATTTCAGATATTAGACTTAAATATTTGTTTTTAAATATAAAGGAAGAAAAAAATTGCCAGTCTTAGAAGTTCATTATCCCTTTTCTATACGGTGGTTGAAAAATTAAGTAAAAGAGTCATAGACCATTTAGCAAAAATTCTAACTCTAGAGTTTCCTTAATGGCTTAACCCAATGAATTACTACTGTGCTTAGTCATTAATTTTTAAAGTTTCATCTGGAATGACTATGGTAAGCATATGCTGTTCTTTTTTTAATTTTCTAAAACTTCTGTTAAATTGAATTTTCTATCGGTCAAGCAGCTGGAAGGAATATTGAAATTCCAGATACAATACAGTGTCATGTTATGTACTCACTCAGTTTTGTATCTATATAATCTCATATATTAGTGGGGTTTTTTAGACTAAACTCAGTCTGAGAGGAAAATGTGTTTTTTTCTGTATATATTTGCCAATAACAGCCTATAGCAGTGTATTTGTGCAGTAGTGAGGGTTAAAGAAAAGAGGCAGACCCTGAAGTGAGAACCATCTACATGCAACTTTGTTTCTTTGTGGATGACCTTAAGCTACTCTAGGATACTCTGGAATTGTAAATGACCAATTCTATGTTTGTCCTGATGTCAGCTCAGTAATTTATAGCTATTGTATCTGCCAGGAATATCATTTTCTGGGGGGGTAAAGAATTAATTATGTTTTGTTCTCTTATATAAAGCCACTCCTAGCCCAATTTTTGTCACTTCCAGTCTACCTTCTCAGTAAAGGGACAGTGATAGATGAGAAAATATGGCAGAAGAATGCAGGAAATCAAGATTATGTCCCCTGAGCATTGGTACAGATGAAAGAATATGTTCATGGTTAGCAGATTTGTAAATATAAATGCAGATCTATAATATGTGAGAAAATTTAGAATTATTCATGTGATTCTTGGCAACAGGCCTGAGACTGGGATATGAAAACTGGAGGCAGGCATAGTTGTCATAATAGTAGAGAAGGCCTGGTCATAATCCAATGGATGAACCCAAGTGTATTCTGAGATACAACTGTCCAGGCACAGACAGGCTAAGTATTGGGTCATGCCCCTCCAATATTGGTCTAAACCAGAATAGAGTGAAGGGTTGATTTGACACATGAATAGCTCTTCTGTAAGTGTGTGTTTTGTCACCGGTAAATGGTATAACTTTAAATGATGGTTTTGTTTTCATTTCAGTGGAAGAGCAGACACTTCCCTCTTCAAAGGAGGAGAAGCTGCATCACCTTGTCTTGCTCTAAAGATCTTGTTTTTAATCAATCAATTCAACACTCTTCCACCACCATGACACTTGGGCTCTACCAATCTCACCCCAGTCAATTTCTGTGATCTCATATTCTACTTCTCACTGATTGGGATTTATGATTGAACATTATTTGGTAAGCTCTAGCTGTCACATCTCTGCCCAGACAAGGTCATTTACCTATACAACTTCATCTCCTGCTTTCGCTGTCCTTGGCATTTCTCTCTTTGTCAAACTCTAACCGTGTTTTAATAGCAAAATTGTCAGTTTACCAAGACCAAGGCACCCCTAGGGCCATGTATCTCCATGTCTGAGGTGGCCTCAATAGTGTTATAAATGCTTGGTGTTATGTTTTTAGATGTTTCTAGAGTTTGATTTTTGTAGTGTTTTTAATCAAAATAAATTAAAAACCAAACTCATAAAAAAATGGACCTTCCCCAGGCAGGCCTAATTTACTAATACCAAACTTTAGAGACACAAACACAAAGAAGGCATGTACTAGAAATTAATATAACACACAGATGACTGGAGTCATTTTAAGCATGGATTTATCATCATGATTATTTTCTATAGTTCCCAGAAAATTGTGACCACAGGCCACTCTGATTGGCAGGGTCAGGATCCTACAGAGAATAAGAATGGAGGGGTTTTTTTTGGCTCTGGCAGGGATGCATCCATTTTTCTAAATTAGATAGGTCTCTGCTCTCTGTCGGGCATAGCCCAAGCCCATGTTGCCTCCTTCAAAAAAAATGACTTTCTTTTGGATCCAAGACATGTGTTTTGAGGGCATGAATAATGAACGTTTTTCAACTTTTCTCATAATCTAAAAAACAAATGCTTTGAAGAGCATTGAATGTTCACTCAGGTTGCCACTGTATTTATTATGAGATCTATGAGTTAGTTGGTGATGATGTGGATATACAGCATCATTTGTCTCCAGAGTTCTAAGAAGGGGAGCCATTCCAATAGCTTTTTCTACTGAGATATAGAGATATTTTCTCTGAAATTTTCTTCTACTATTTCATAGGTACTCAGAGTCTTCATCTTAACTGTGCTTTTCTCTGTGGATTTGGAATGTATGGGGTGCCTCATTGTGCATATTTTATCCTTCCTTGACTTGTTTGCCCTGCTTGTCACTGTGAGCCATCATCAAGGATGGTTTGCACTCCCTCCTGTCACTGCTATTCACTGAAAGCACCATGGTCTTTCAGCATTACTTTAAAGTCCACTCACCTCCAGTGCTGCTTTGCTCTTCACCATTCAGTTCTACAGTGGAGCTGGAACAGAGCTGTGCTTGGTAGCTATTCTGATTTTAAAGCTATTTCCTCATTGGTCTTCAATTTTACGTTATGTCTCATATTACTTCATGAACAAAACCATCAGTTATGGTGCCTATTCGATTACCATTAGAGTGTCTACTTTGCAAACTTCCTTATGGTAGACTCTGGGCTCTTCTGTACCATGGTTATGCTTCACCCATGATGCACAATAGAACATGAACATATCTGAGGCCATCTTTCTGTTTAGTGGGAATTAAAATGGAATTTAGATAGCAATAAGGCAACTGAAAGAGCATGTCAATGATTTTATTACTAATGCTTTATTTTTGATAAATTCCTGGAGCTAAGGAAATGGCTCAGTGATTAAATTACTTGCCATGGAAGCATGAAAACCTAAATTAGGATCCCAAGAATCTGTATAAATGTCACTTAGGAATGATAGTCCTCTTGGAACTCCTACTTTAGAAGACAAGACATCCCCAGAGCAAGCTGGCTATCAAGATGTACCAGTTAGTTTTGTTAACTTGACAAAAGCTGGGAGAATATGTGAAAGGGAACCCCCAACTAAAAAGATGCCTTTATCAGATTATTCTCTAATCAAGCCCTGAGGAAGTTTTTGTTTTGATTAATGATCAGAGTGGAAGGGTCCCCTTCACTGTGTGCAGTACCCGGACAGGTAGCCTTAGATTGTATAAGAAAGCAGACTGAGCAATCAATGGAGAGCAATCCAGTAAGCAGAACTCCTCCACAGCTTGTGTTTCAGTTCCTGCTTTCAGGTGCTCTGCCTTGAGTTCTTACCCTGAAGCAAGGTTAGACTGTGACCTAAGAGTTGTAAGAGTAAATAAACCATTTCCTCTCCGTGTTTATTTTTGTTGTGATTTTTTTTCACCATAGAAAGCCAACCAAAGGCACAAGATTAGGCTACCCTGGCAAGCTACAAGTTTGCTTGAAAGACTTTCCTCAATAAAGGTGAAAGGGCAGTCCAGGCTGTGTCCAACATCAACCCTAGACATCCACGTGCATGTGCATTACCTCCCCATGAAACTAAAATGGAAATCATATTATAAACCTAATTTATGTTGGGTACTATGCAGATTACTGGAAACATAAGGATAGTCAACTTCATAAATACCCCGTAAAATGCAACATAACGATGTTTTCCCTTGCAAGTAATATGACTGCAAGCTCCCGCAGGCACGTGAAAAAGAATCATAAACAAAAGTAGATAAGATCCATAGAGAACCAAACCTGGGAACCTAACATTTTATACTTATGCATCACACATCTTTAGATGATGCTCAGGGTACACTGCAGACACTGAAAGCTGCCTGGCAGTGTAGTGTAAACTGGATCCGTAAGAAAGTCACATTCTGGGTTTTAGCAAGCTCAGTTCAGCTAAAATGTTTTTACATGCACTTGATGGGAAAGCATGTTGTCTCTCCTTTCTACTAAATCGAAAGTGTCGAATACTAGAGCCCAGGCAATGGTGTCACACACTTTTAATCCCAGAATTTGGGAGATAGAGGCAGACAGAGCTCTGAGCTGAAAGCTACCCTGGGCTACAGAAGATTGACCCAGAAACAGATCCAGGTCGTAGTGACTCACACCATTAGTACCAGTGTTTGGGAGTCACACACCTTTAATCCCAGTACTGGAGAGGTGGAAACAGGAGTGATATGGCTGGGCAGAGAGAGGAATATAAAGGGGGAGAGACTGAAACTCACTGGAGTGTGGAGTCTGAGGATTCATGGAGAGAGGATCTTACCCCTTTGGTCTGAAAATTTGGTAGAGGCAAAAGGTCTCTCTAGTGCTTGGCTTTTTTGCTTTTCTGACCTTCAGCTTTAATTAAAAAAAGTGAATTCATTGAGGGCTACAGCAAGATAAAGGTCCTTCTTGAGGCCCATGATAGAAGCTAAGGAGACAGCTAAGTAATAAAATGTGTTTCATGAGGACGTAAATTTGATACTCAGAACTCTTGTGAATATGATATAAGCCTAGAGCTGGGAAGATAGAGACAGGAGATTCTCTCATTGGCCAACCAGTCTAGCTAAAAGCAAAATCCCAAGTTTCAAGTTCAAATGAAAGGTCTTGTCTCGAAAATAATGATCCAAGAAAAGACACAAGGTTGACCTCTCGCTTCCACATATGTGAGCACACACATGTTTTTGTGTCTACACACAGATGTGGATCCATACACATAAACATGACCCCCAAACACAGATAAATTTGATAGCAGACTGGGTAGAATTGTGAGGCCATATGGGTCAAAGATTAAAAGCAACCTGGATGCTGTCAAAAGCAAGAAACAGATTTTTTCCCCATGATCCTCTAAGGGACTCAATCATAAACACTTGTCTTAAAATTTTGATCATAACCATAAGATAACATGCTTCAGTTGTTTGGGGGCATTATGTTTTTGGTAATAGCAGCATTATTAAACTAGTATATATATACAGGATGTTGAATCAACAAATATTAAAGTTCCATATGACTTCCAGGATTGAGCCAGTAGCATATTAGAAAAGACTGCTGATCATTTACATGAAGAAAATGAAATACATGCTTATTTGAATGTGAAATACTCAGGTGATTCATGAGTAATGGACAAGAATACAGTGATTTAAGGAGTTTCTTCTTTAACTTGACTACAGAAAAGAGCAACCAGGACGACAAAGCATAGACTTTCAGGGAATTACCACATGCTCACAGGAAAACGCACTAAGTTTTGTAATAATCCTGTGAAAATTATGCAAACTGCATACGGCATTTGCTTTCTCCTAATTTTCAGTTCAACAACAAGAGAACATTATGGAATTTGCTAATTCATATGTTTCAACTGTATGACTGTTAGTAGACAAATATGTCCAGGATTATGTATAAGAAGCACTAACTGGGCACTGAATAATTTCCTGAAAGTGTTGGCTAGATCTTTTAAAAAAAAGTCTAGATTTGAAACCAAATAAAGCAATGGCCAATGTTAGTGATCAAAATTAAAAATTACCGCCTTTGGGAGTAAGGTAGGAAGAGGCAAGGGGGCAGCACTGCGGTCACAGGGGGCCCACACTGTGAGAGACACACAGGGCAAATCATTGTCTTGTCTTAGATTTTTTGAGATTTGGAACACTGAATGTTGGTGTCTTTATGTGTGTTCCCACTTAGGAAAAACACACCAGCAATGCGGCTGCTCATGAGTTTGTTCTGTCCACCTCCTGTGCCTTGCGTACTTGCTCCACTGCTCTGGTTCGAGACAATTAATCCTAATATCCAACCCCTCCTGTGGTAATTCCTCATCTTGGCAGGTCTCTCTCAGTAATGACTAAAGGGGAGTGGCCATGCTCCCAAAGCTAGGGCACAGCCAGATGTACTTTTCCTCCCAGACATCGGCAGCCTGTTCAGCCTCTTCTTCCATGTCCTTCCTTGCCATCCATTTCCATTTTACCTCTTCATCTCCCTCTCTGTTTCTCTCCTTTGCTCCAATCCTTCTATCCTTCTTGTTATTCTTTCCTTAGCTCTCTTTCCTTAAAAAAATGGGTTGACTTTAAAAACAACCAGAAATAAACAAGTGAATCCCTCAGAGCAGTCCCCAGGCTTTCTGCATGGGGAGAATGTTGGCTGTATGGCTTCCCAGCGTAATTAGGTGATTGACAAATGGCAGGTAGCAATGGAGGCGAAAATAAGCTCTATTATCAAGTCCTCCTTATTTAGGGAGAAAGCTCCAGTGCCCTAATTTTTCAACCCAATTCCAATTTCATATTTATGAAAAGCTAGTCTCTGCCACTCCCCAGCAATCTGCTTATTGAACGCAACGCACTTTTCTGCAAGTATAATTATGCCCCCACCCCTCGATATAGCATCCTTTTATCCCATTTTCCTCTCCACCTCCTGCTGTGTCGCCTGCCATCGCAACAGTCCATGCTCTGACCAAGAGAATAGGTCATTGATTTTTTTTCTCTCCCAAAGTCAGTACCACTCTGCGAATTGGTGTTGATCCCCAGAGACCCGAAGTGTAAGAGAGAGAAAGCATTGGAAAGAGTATGATAACACAGCCATAGGACACGGTGTCAAAGGTCCCCATCCACTCCAGGGAGGCTACATTGTATATTCTCCCTTTCCTGACACAATCTTTTCTAATGATAGACACTCGCGTGAGTGTTCATACTGGAAATAGGGTGCCATTTCTGCATGGGCATATGATTATCATATGTACACAAGAGCTCTCGCCAAGATGTGCATTTGGAAAGCGAGCAAGCAGCAACGACAATACCCACTAGCACACATTCATATTTTACTAGCTTAGACAGACTGCACATCATTTCCTCACATTTTAGAGTGGTTGGTCAGATTAAATATTTACCAATAACTTTGAAACCAACATTCTGTGAAGCTATAAGCCAGTGCTGATGTAAAGACAACCAATAATAAGAACAGAATGCTGAGGAGTGCCTTGGTTTCTAGGCGCTCATCAACCAGTTTCCCAGGATTCTGAGATTAAGTTATTAATTCTCATCTGCATATGTACTTATTGTTGTAAAGAAATGACTAATCAATTGGCCTTGGAGGGAAGGCTGGTTTCATGCTACGCTTTTGGGCAGAGAACAATGTTTTTCCTGAAAAGACAGATGCTGCAGGAAAGATGATTTTACTCAAATTCTATGTGAACACAATCCAGCTGATGCACGCAAATAATCACATGCAACCAGATTACTGACTTTCCTGAGCGTATTGATGACTTTCCTGAGCATATTCTATAATTCTAACTATAGCTGAGTATATGCACCACTGTGGCCTTTTGGCCTTTGGCCACTTGTGAAACTCCTACCATAGTATGCTGGAAGGAAATCTGAAGACATTCCATGGGTGCTATAACTGGGCCAGAATCCCTGGATACTGAAACTCTGTTGTACTCTATGATTGTCATTGTTTGCATCTTTTGTTCAGATTTTTGATTCACATAAAAATGAGCATATTTCCTGGAATAAATCACATAGCCAGTGATACAGCAATTTATCTTTCATTGTATATTGTACCTTGCTCTCCTGCCTAAAGAATTACATTAAAAATATATAAAGAATAAAATTACTTGAACAACCCTGGGACTATAAATAGAATTCATTTTGCTCACTTATAACATATTTTCTCCTATCTTCATTCTCTGTCTTTTCACCAATTCTTCATGCTAGATATCCATCAATGTTTAAGTAATGGATATGGAATATTTGTACTGCTGGTTCTTTATCAATTTTCATGATATATTTTGTCACTATATGACTGGTCATATTACTAATGCATTTTAACATATTTTTTCTTCAGCAATAAAAAACAGCATTCCTCCTCTTACTATTAACATATACTTATTTTTTTAAAACACAGAGATTAATTATTTCACTTGGAAATCTAATTTTAAGCAAATATCGATTCACCTATTTCTACTTTAAGCTAAAATATCTTTAATGCTAAAAGTCACAGTCATTTTCTTAATTTGATATTATGTACTTAGTATAATTAATAGAATATATTATATATATATAATCAGTAGGAGAAGTTATTCTTTCAT
Source organism: Ellobius talpinus (assembly GCA_001685095.1). NCBI lineage: Eukaryota > Metazoa > Chordata > Mammalia > Rodentia > Cricetidae > Ellobius > Ellobius talpinus. The sequence continues at coordinate 10,823 of LOJH01010139.1, forward strand.
GACCACATGTCGTGGGACATTTCCTGAATGATATGAGCAAATGTTCATTCACCCCAGATGAAGACCCAACAACAGACCAAAAAAATGAATCCTTGCTTGCCTAGCTTAGTGAACCAGAGTATTTATTGGTGTCATTTACAAGAGAAAAGGTAAGGTGCTATGCACAGTACCATGAATGAAGGGACACTTACAGAAGTAGGGATGACTCAAAGTCAGCTATGTCATTGGAAAACCACTCCTTGTATAGCTGTGGATTCATGTTGAACTGTATTCCAGAGTTCCCTATACAACTTATAGTCTTTCTACAAAAATTACTCTGCTCATAGAATCTTGGTCATAGAATCTTGGACCTTGTAGATCTTGTAAATCCCTGGAGCTTCTAGAACATTCCAAGGTTTTTTGTTTTGTTTTATTTTAATTTCCTTAGTGTTATGAGCTTACCCTTCCCAACCTGAGAGACAATGGTTTAATTTGGAACAAATTGTCACATAAAGCCACATTATGAATAATTGTCAAATAATGTTAGCAACCAATATTCACTTTAATAGGATAAAGTGAGGTACAATCTATGTAATAAAATGTTACTTAGCTATAAAAGGAAATATGGCATTGAACCACAAAAAGCCACTGAGAAATTCAAATGCACATTGCCACTAGAATAAATACCCTGAAAATGTTTTGTGATCTGTTTACCAACACTGTGGTCATATTTGTAATCAGACAATGGGAGATTCAGTCCCTAGAGGTTGGAGTAAAAACCAATTTTAATTTTATTAGTTAAATATCAAGTGTAATTGAATTCTTTTTAACTTCATTAGTGCCTAAGTGTGCTTAGAAGAATAGTGTGGATACCTGAGTTTGAGAGTTCTTTGACAGAATATGCTCATAACTTTAGAGACTGTATGTTTAATAATAATAATAACAATAAAACACTTGCATGATCCTTCCTTATTTAAGGGATCAGTCTGATCTTAAGGTGAGAAGAGTTATAGATGACAAAATGATATTGATTGCTGAATTTAAAAATAAATGCACCAATAAATTGACGTGCAATCATTTTTTCTTAATCACACCTCATATCTGCATTCATCCCAATAAGACTAGTACATATTTTATTTTCATGAGTAAATCCAAACATAAATTCTATTCATCTGGAATGCCAGCCTAATTAGATGGAAGGTAAAAATATGCAGAACACCTTCCTCAATCCATTGTCTAATCCACAAGAACTTCAGACCACACCCTGTACCTGTCGGGAGTATAATCCTTTATTTTTCTAAGATGTTAATATCTACCCAGAAATAATGAAAATAAATAATAGAAGAGCCAATTCATTTCAAAGAGTTGTGATACTTCAGATGAAATTAAACACTACTTTGCACACCAAAAGCTCTTGTAAATTGCTTCTTAGTCACATTGCTAAATAATCATTAATACAACTACGAAAAAAGTCAGACAAGCAGAGCAGAATAATCATTTCTGAAAGGAAATAATTCTGCTCAGTGTCTACGAAACTGTAAGGTCTGGACCAGTGCAGATGTTATTCACTGTTAGGTGACATTTCCAAGAGAATGACCTGAAACAAGTCTACTTTTAGCCATCACTCGGAACCTTGAAGAGGTTGATCCCAAAGTCTTTTTCAGGAAAGAGTCTGGCACTCTAGAAACAAAATTGTGTTCAGACATTACCACTTCCATAGAGAATCTTGAAAAGACCATAATGCTCATGCTCCCTCGAGAAGGGCACTTGGTTAGTGATCAAATATTTCAGGCACTTCCCAGTTTGCCTAATTAGCAAAATGGAAGCCCCAGTCCTGCCAGATTTTCTGAATAGGTTATAAATGTCAATAGTTGTCGTTGATTTTAGCAGCATAGAGCCTAACATTTGAAACTCCACGACACAGGGATAGATTTTCTTCTTGTGAAATTTCTTGAGGCCAGCAATTCTAGAATCATAACTCTCAGAAGATAATTTTAATATACAACACAGTCACACTCAACTCTTAAAGTACTTCTTCATTTCTATCATATTGTTATGTTTTAATTTAGTAGTTATGAAATAGATCATCCCATATATTTTTTGTTTGTTTCATATAAATTACTCATTCTAGGCTATTCAAATGGTGGAGAAACTTTCATTTATAAAGCATTGAATCTCAGTGTGTGTGTGTGTGTGTCTTTCTCTCTGTGTCTCTGTTGCTCTCTGCATGTATCTCTGTCTCTCTCTCTCTCCTCTTTTGCCTCATTACAAATCTCACATTGGAAAATGTTAAAGTAATCATGTCCACAATAACAATGTCTTGGCATGGTAATTATTTCATTCTGCCACAGGGACTGCAGCAAACAGAAATGCACACCTATGCATGTTTGCAAGTGCTGGCAGAAAGGTTGCTACTGTTAAAAGGAGAAATACAGACTTGATTTCAGTGTGACTGACTAAAATCTGAAAATAGTTGTGCTCACTAGGTAGGCTTCTTCCCCCTTGCTTTGATCTAGTTAGCTACAGCTACTGAACAATCCTTCCCAATACTTCCTTTATAGTGTTTTCAACACAAGAAGCATAGCTAAACAGATTTGAGGAGGATCACCTTTATTTGATTCTAGTGGTGCCGTTCTTACTCTGGCAGAGACAGAGCGGCCTTATTAATCACACTCAGGACCACTAATACCAACAATCTGTCATGGCAACCAATCGAATGCATCATCCACCGTAACTAGAAAATTTGCCCCGTGACCTGCTCCTATTTGTCCTGACATTGCATCCTGTGACATAAACCAACAGAGGCTAGTGGCTATGCCTCTGCTATCCTGTCTTTCCTTTCCTTATGCTTTCACTTTCTTTTGTGGTCCTAGTTAAAAGCATATCAAGTGAAAGAGACCTCTTTGCTTTATTAAATGCCCACTTGACGGTATCTTTTTTGTGCTCCGACTTGAACACTTCTGGTGAAAAGTCATCACAAGATCCTTTGGGGATAATGTCAGATTGCCAAGGCAGCTTGTCCAGTATTCCAGTTGCCAAATGAATTGACATAGCCTGTTCTTGTGTTTTAAACAATATTTAACCCGACAATATGGATCCTCTCTTGTTTCCCAGTCCAAATGACTTTTCCATATCACAGTAGTTTCTCTCCCTTCGAGACTTGAATTAGGTTGCATAAAATGTTAATAGAGAATTGAACAACAAGTATTCATCTGAACATCTTACTAGCAGAAGGGATCCCAACTGGCAAAATATCATCATGTGTCCATTGCTAATTATCTATTTGGTGAAATAAACTATCACAGTCCTGTATGCAAAATAAACACTTTCTGATAATTGCTATTTATTAAGCACTGACTTTTGATTTAATCTATGACACAACCACTGTATTTGGCAGAATTGTTAGCATTTTACAGAAGTACAAATGGAACTTAGAAGGAATTATGGAATTAATGATCAAAATAAAAGCTAACGCCAAATAAAAAAGTCTTATTTGTGCTGATGTCTATATCCACCTAAGGCTCTGATCACTCACCCTTATCACAAACATCTGAGAACGCGCAGAGTTTGGTTAAACAGAAAATTTTCATATAACCAACCCTCTGCACGTTATATAAAACATTCAAAACCGCTTCCCCAATGCAGCACATCTCCTGGTTTCTATTGTGAGGTCAACACATCCTTGAAATAAAGCGGCTGATTTAATTCAGAAGACTGTTCTATTATGCAATGTCTCTCTGCAGCTGTTGTCCCTTTCTCATTAGTGCTAAGAAAATTCAAGGTTAATAAAGCATTAGGTAATCTATTTTGGGGGGTATTTTCCACACCTTCCATTTGTATAACATATCCTGTATAGTTTGATGTGATCTTTCTATAACTACCTGACTGTAGGATTGTGTGGTGTACCTGTAATATGCGTAATATTATAATAAGCAAAAAACTGTTTCATTTTTAGAGACATATAAAAAAACCATTCAAGCCATTCGGTAGTGGTTCATGCCTTTAATCCCAGCACTCAGGAGGCAGAGGCAGGTGGATCTCTGTGAGCTTGAGGCCAGCTTTGTCTACAAGAGCTAGTAGTTCCAAGACAGCTAGGGCTACCCAGAGAAACCCTGTCTCAAAAAAAAAAAGCAAAAATACAAACAAACAGTTCAAGAATTTAAGAATTTAACATGACGCTATGCTTGATTCCTCTCAAGGTGTCCCTCCTGGTTCTAACTACTTCAACCATCCCTCTGTTTCACAGGTCTGTGAGCTAGGATCTATGGTTGCATGATATGGTATAGTTACCCATAGCCCAGTCAATTCCCACTGGTTTAGGACTTTAGTAAGGACAACCTGGCTTGTTCAGGCAGTTGAGTTCCTAGCGGATTTGAGAGAACGAACTCATAGAAATACGGTCTGTCTTACAGTAGCTTGCAAGATCCACGCAGTTTGGATTTTCTTAGCAGTTGTTTACTGTGAAGACTGAGTGGAGAGCAGTGTGTGACAATAGGAGGGTGCTAGTGAGTATAAGAAAGGGGTAGGGTTTGCCGATTCTTGCTAGTAATACCTTTGGAGTCAGTGCTGCATGCATTTTGGCAGTTTGTGGTGACATCCTCCTTTAATACTGAGTAGTCACCATCACAGCCCACAACACTGGTTAAACAAGTTCTAACTCGTAAAAACCCAGTGGAGTCCAACTAATACATAATTTTCTTTATGGTTTCCTTATTAACTGAGATTACTGTTTATGGGATACTTATTATTTGTTTATTCATTTTGGTTTTTGAGAAAGAGCCTTGCTAGATAGTTTAGGTTTGTCTCAAATTCTTGATCATTATGCTCTAGCCTCTTGAATGGCCAGCATTACAGGTATGTATAATCTGGCCTTTTATTTTATGCACAGTATTGCTAGCCTTGGCTATGATTCCTTGCAGTTTGGAGTACAGAATGCCACTTACCTCTTTGTCCCAAAGATTTACCTTACTTACATGTGACCCTAGAGCGGAAAAATATTTCTTTTTTTATACATTCTTTCTATGCTGTGAAGGAAAGCTACATTCCAAGCCCCAATGCTTCCAATAAATGTTATTAGCTTTGTCAAAGTGACCACAATAAGTAACAGTTGAAGAGGAAGTTATAAGGCTCCACCTTCCCTGAATGTCTATAAGCAAATGGATAAAGGCATGCTTTGGGATAAGGAGACATTTTCTTCAGTGGTGTAATCACCAGAAAGGTGCTCCTGTTCATATGAAGAATCTGTCCCTCATTCTCCTGCAAGCAACACCAGCTAAGCTCATTGTACAGCCACAAAAGAATCATTATAGTAGAAGCAGAGCTGGTCATTAAAGGAAGACTATCAAAGTCTGCTGGAGTCCAAGAGGAATAAGAGAGAGAAAGATGGAGTGAATATGGCCAAAACAGATTCCATGAAAATGTCCTCATCTGTTTGCTAAAGCTAAACACTGTTTTGCCTAGTTAGTAAATGGATAAGAAATGTCACAAGAAAACCCATTGTATATAACACACACACATATATATACATATATATACACACATACATATATATATTTCCTGATAAAACCATAAAACCAAACCAATATGTGATTTTATTAGAAAATAAATATTCAACACTTAATATATACTAATAATCTTTTCTTCTCTCATCCAATGATATTTTCTCCTCTACTTCACAGATTAATCTTGCTAGTAGATACTACTCGCATTTGCAACTGTCTTGTGCATTAGTCGTTCAACTTGCCATGACTTGACTATATCAAAAGGCTTGAGGTCCCCAATCCTCAAAATGCTGTCCTCCCTTTTAACAAAATCCTTAGCATTTTTTAGGACTTTGATAAAATGTCTCAGTTTCTTGAAGCCATCCATAAGTTCTCAGATTCCAAATTCAATGCATTTCTGTTGATCATTCAGGCAATGTGCTTTGAATCACAAATGACAAAGCTTATTCCCTGTCTTCTCCAGCTAATTTAACATTTTGACACAGAGTATGTCTTATTTTTTATTGAATATTACCTTATACAGTGCATTGGAAAATGCTGAGACCATTTACTGTTGCTCATATGTATATGTTTTTAGTTCTTCGACTTAATACTGGATACAATCAGAGGGTTCATTTTAGGGAAAATTTATTCTTTCAAAAGTTATTAATAGTTTGAAGCTCTTCAAACTAGGGACGGGGTCTTGAGAGGTTCCCCCAAGCCATTATATGTTAGCTGGTGTTGCTTCTGTTCGATTTCCCATATTGTTGATATTTCATGGGTGCAGCTGCCCTGTCCTACACAGAAAACAGAATCTCTTAGTGAATGCCTTGTTATTTTGGCACTTTGAATTTTTCTTTCCCATCTCTGGATTTTCCCTTTAGGTATAAGAGCTGTGTTGCAGATGCTTCACTATGTTATGGACAGTTACAGCTTTCTGTAACAGTCTCTATATACTGTGAAAGGAACCTCCTTGATAAGCAATGAGAGATACACTTATCTGTGGGTATAAAGGTAACTATTTATACTGCAGTTAATAACTGTCCTGGTTTAGGATAGTGGCAGGAATAAGTGCTCCTCTCATTCCATAGCCTCACCATCCATGTGTAATTGATTAGGTTTAAAGTACTGGCATGAATTCCCTTCTCTTAAGTTGGTCTTACATTCATTTATACATCTGTTGGTTAGACCTAAGATATAAATGCCACTATTGCACTTTTGGGATATCTTGTATTTAATTTGTGTTTCATAGATATCATAACTAGGCAGGACTATTGATTGCTTTTCCCCTTCGCAGCTTATATAGCACCTTCTGATACACTGAAAGTTATTCCTCATAGCTCAGTTCCAGCTCACAACGTCCAAGTCTTGTGTCTGACACAGATGGTGTTTTCAGCCATAGGTACTTACCTTCAAATTCTGGGAGGTAGCCAAGCCAACATCAACAGCCTATATTAAATTTTTGGTGGGGGTGTGGTTCCTGTACCCTGCAAAATTACTTGAAAAGAGGTTTCCTGTGCCTGGTTCACAGGCTTGGGTTAGTCTGTGACTCTTGGGGGTAGCATAATCACTTTTGATTGGCATAACATTATTTAGGACAGAGTCTAATGCATTCCAAACTGACCTGAAACTCACTATATGGACAAGATAAGCTTTGAACTGCTGGTGCTGTACCTACCTCTTCTGGGATGACAGCTGTGAAACACTACACATGGATAGATTAGGGATTTTTCGCTCTTTGTGAAAATTTGATCTTAAGCAGTATTTAGGCTGTGGAGCTGAAAAGTGGCTTACTTAGAAAGTACAGCAAGGGACTCTAAGTTTTCCTTTGAAGTCACATAATTTTATGAGGTAGACAATAACACACAGTATTGGAGACTGATAAACTTAGAATTTCGGTATTAAAGATAAAGGATTCTTAACATGGAATTGCACAAAGTATTTTTAAGCAAGTTAATAAAATTCTATTTAAAAATTACCTTACGTCTCTTAAGACAAACTCTTTAGGTCACAGAACTGTTAAAATTGTGGTTATCGTGTGCTTGGATTTGACCTGCACATGACCAGAGAGTATGGACACCTATGCTTGTATGTCATTTACAGTCACAATTCTCAGGTAACATAGCTGGTCACCCTAACAGCATTTGTCCTGGGCTTAATTCATGGAAGCCAATGCTGTTAAATGCTCAACAGGTATTTACTCATTTAATCCCCTGAATAGCTCAATGAGATGGATATCATCTCCTTATTAACCAAGATGGAAATTGAAGCAAAGAAAGGTTAATTGACTTGTCCAAGTTGTCACAACTAAAAATAGCGGAGTAGAGATTTAAATTCAGTCGGGATGACTTAAAAGTCCCATGAGACCTCTGGTCTTACCAGATATACCATGTAGAAATTTACTCCATTGAGCTACTTAACTGTCTTTAAAGTAAAGAAATAGACTTCTACTATTGGCAATTTTATTTTAATTTCTGGCACTCTGAATCCTAACTAAAATGTGTAGACGAAGGTTTTAATTGAACTCTTGATTATTTCCAATTCCTTGGAGAGATCTAGATTTAGAAAATGAAATGTATCATGTTAAAATGCAGAAATTATTTTTAAAAATGTCATTTAGTTACAAAACCTCATATACCATCAAGTTGTACATGTATCTACTCATGTGTGTGTTTAAACATGGGTGTACTCATCATGCATGTAGATGTTGACGCCTTGTCTTTACTAGTTCCTTTCAACATTATTCTTTAAAACAGGATCTCATTGTGTCTGGAGTTCACTATTTCTGTTTAAATGGATGACCAGAAAATTCAAGGATCTTCTCATCTTTGTGTCCCCTTAGAACTGGAATTGCCGGCAAATGCCACTGTGCCTGTTTGTTTTTATTTAAGGAATAATTTATTAGTTTTTGTAATCAAATGCACATAGATAAGATCTTGCATACTTAAAACAGTGCATCACCCCTGTACAAATGGAAAAAAATTAAGTTCAACATTTCTAAAACAATATGGCTGGTAAATTCTGTACAATGCCAACTTAATGTGATAAACTGGAATACTTTTCCCCAACGTTGACAGTATAGCTAAAGTTTCCAAAAATTCAAATTATATATAAATATATATTTGTATTTATAAAAATACCAATAATAGCAGTATGTTATGCATCAACAGCAGCAATAGCTTTTCAATAGTAGTCATTTGAACAAGATTGTAGAGACATCCAGCACACCCCATTAAAAAATAAGTAAAAACAAAATCCTAGAAAACAGCACAGTTCTGTTACTCTTGTGGTATCTGGCACTATTTTTTTTTAAATTAGCTTCTCAATCATCATCTGGAAAGAAAACATTCTGATCAACATCATTAGAAACATTTCTGATAAAGCACGGTCACTACTATGTACCATAAAGCAGGAGCAGCTATTTCACATCACAGAGGCACAAGACAGTACTGTCCTACATCTACAGTGCTACAAGATACTGCTGAAAATGCAGTATGTGCGACTTGATCCCACTTTTCTAGCAGAGGGGGGCTCAAAAGATGGTTTGACACAGCTCTGTAAAGAAACACACTCTTAGGTAGGATTTCCTTTCACTAGTGGCACAGTTCTAAGGATTCATTCTTTCCATGAACATCAGTTCAAACCTGTCACCAAAAAGAAAAAAAAAGAAAAGAGAAGAAAAAATACACCTAAAATAAAGCCCTACAACCACTGGATTCATATAAAGATGACCTAGTGGAGACAAGTAACACCTGAATCAATCTTAGATTCCCCATGATTGCATGGTAAACACTTTCTCTACTGAGATATCTTTCCAATATCCAAACACTATGTTTGATGGCGTTGTGTAGTCCATTGGATTTGATTCACATGAAATAACTTGGATACAGTCCAATAGAAAATTGCTGTACCATGGTATTATGATAGTTTCTTGAGACTGCTTCATGTATTATTGAGTGTTTCCTAAGGACACTGTAACAAAGTATCACATGCTCTGAGGGTGACTTAAAACAGTAGAAGTTCATTTTTCGCACAGCTATAGAGGAAAAAAGTTCAAGGTCAAAATGTCAGCAAGACTGGATCATTCTGGAAGCTCTGAGTACATCTCCGCTTAAGCTTCCCTTTTGACTTCTAACAGTTGCTGGTAATTGTTGGAGTTCCTGATTTTCATCCCCTCTGACTCTTTCCCTACATGGCAAACAGGCTTCATACATCCTCAAGAAGACAATAGAATACAGTCTAGAGAATCCTTCATTGTAAAATTATAAAAACGAAGGACTTGTATGTTATGGCTTTTTAGCAAAATGACATCTTTCCAAAATATATACCATAAAGGAAACTCTTCACTTAAACAAAGTTTTACTTAAATATCTTTCTAAGTCAAATCACTTTCCTTGAGGTGAAAAACCCTAAACTTTGAATTTATTAAAGATACAATAGTTATTTACATGGGATAGGCTAACAAAGACATTGTTATGAGCACTACTCTTTCTGAACTGTAGAGTGAACCAGAAGTCATCAACCCTGGATCTAGAGGTAGGGGGTGGAGGCAAGAAGGAAAGCTTTGGGCATCAGAAGCAAAGCCTTATGGAAATAGTCAGGAGGGGTTGAGGTGTCTCAATAGGTTAGCGTACCTTATCCCAAGCCTGATGTCCTTCATTCTATCTCTGGGACCCAGACAGGTGTGGAGGAAGGAGCCAACCCCTGAAATTATCTTCTGACATTCACACATGTATTATGACACTCACACACATGCACAAAGACATGCACATATACACAATAACTCAATTCACTTAAACTTTTAAACAATGATGACCCCATAGTTGGTACCATCAAATTAAACTAATTTTCATGTTTTCCCATTATTTTTCTCTTAATTTTGAAATCAATAGAACATTTACAAAGAATAACAAATACAAAACCCTTACTCAGTTTCTTTGCTACAATGGGTGTTGATAATACATGATACAAATATAATCTTTTAATAATTACATATTGTATTGCATATAAATTGTACAGCATATAAATATACAGGATTTGTATATAATGTGCTAAATATATGGATAGTATATATTTTATCAATCATGTTTTATATAATTATATTCATTTTAATTGCATTTATACATTGTATTAATTTGTGTATATATATATATATGTGTGTGTGTGTGTGTGTGTAAATACATATGTGTAAATGCACATGTGTGTGTGTTTTCTCCATTACATTAAGCAGATCACCAAGAGAGGGTGAACTTTTAGGTAAACAATAGATGTTAATGGATTATTAGTTCTAAGATTCATATACATCAGTAATATTTTTAATATGACATTGAAAATAAGTCTCTGCACCATCAGACCTTCAGCAGAAGTTCTGTGACTTTAAAAACATTGTTTAACACATGCTGGTGTCAATAGCAAGATTGGTGCTTTCTCCAGTGCATTTCCCTAGAAAACACGGGAAAATTATTTGGGTTGGTCTGATTATTCACTGTCATTTATCTTTCTTGATCCAAATTTATGAGCGTATCTCTATACTACACTCACCCATTCATCCTGGAGACTTTAATGAAGACAGTTTCATTCATTTTCTGTGCTGGACTCCTCACCTAAAGTCAGAAGCATGGTAATTCTTACCCTGTGGAAAGTGGACATTTATTTTCCTTTTCATTTTTTTTTAAATTTTAATTTGAGCATGGAGGAGTAGCGTTTATGCCAAGACATGGGAGTGGAAGTCAGAGTACAATATGTAAAAGCGGGTTTTCTATTTCTATCATGTGAATTCCCAGGAACAAACTCAGGTAGTCAGGCTTAGAGACAGGGTGCCATTACCCACTGAGCTATTTCACCAGTCCCCCCAAGTGAACATTATATTCCATCTGTGCTTGCAGAAATGAGTCTGGACAGAAGCCAAGTCACTGAGTATCCCATGGGGAAAGATGATTCTAGATAATTATCTTGCTTGGGATACCTGGAATATTAGTTAGATATGAGACAACTTCAAATATCTTTTACAACAAATTTGTTGACAAAATCAAGACTTTGGCCATTAGAGCACACAGGAATTTTCAAGCAGAATTTCCAGTGTAGAAAATGTAGGGTTTTTGTTCTTTAAATTCAATTCAAATATTTCAAAGCCACTCGATCAGAGTGTAGGATGCTTGATCTTAGATATGATTGTTTTCCCATTGTCCCAGGATAGTGCAAAGGTCCCAGGTAACAGTGTAAATCATTTGGTACCATTCTTCATTTCTTCCATCCTTTATATTCTTGTAGAGATCCAAAGTGAGAACTCTCTTCCCACACCAGAGAAGAGTAGTTCAATTTTCATCTCTTTCCCACAGTCTCCCACTCTAGGACAACTTCCTTAGTATCATCCATGAACTGTGGTTATTATTTTTTTGATGAATCTGTTGATTTCATACATCATTAAGTGCCAAGGGAACACAAATTCTGGCTACTTTCTTTAAGTGGGGAAAGAAAAAAAAGCAACTGTTGGCAAATTCACCACTGAACATATGGCGTAATTTGTAGTACTTTACATACATTCAGTTAATTAGCATAGCAACAGTCCTGTAAAAGATGACATCCTGCTTTCTATAAATGAGAAACTGAGGCACAAATACATCAATTAAGTGGTCAAATTTCACATCGACAATGAAATGTTGGAAGTAGGACTCTAACCAAGGTTGCCTTTAAATTCTTTTAAAGCTTCTTTGTTCATGCAATGGAATAAATCCTCATGCCATTCTTGTAGCCATGAGCCATTACATAGAAATTTTGAAGATTCTATAAGATTCATGAATCATACTTATATTATCAAATTAGTAATGACATAAACACTGAGGTTTGTATTCTATGTACAGAGAGGTTGAGGAATCAAAAAGCTAGAGGTGGGTCTATGACGGCAGCACGCAAAGAAAACTGAATCCCATGGAATGAAATCCTAGTCCTGTCATTCACTGCTGGCTCTCATGTTTCTCTGACATTTAATTCACATCTAAACTGAGACTATGTAACTGAATTTCAAAATCGTTGACTTGATAAATACTACAMTGTGCTTTTGTTGTCAAGCACCAAATTCTTATATTTTATATATTTTAATAAGAAATGCTAAGTAAATAATCAAATATCAAAGAGACATTAACATAAATATTTTAAAGAATAATAAAATGGCAATAATTTAATCTAAAGTTTTGGATAAATATGATTCTTAATTTGTTTTTTAAAAGGTTAATTTGGAGTTACCCTACTCACCACCCTATCCAACATTGGCACCATGTAGAGTCTGACTGAAATTCCAGGTAGCTTTTCTCATACCCATTCCTACACCAGCCTGTCTATCATCTACACTAGCCATTTAACAGTTTAAAGGTGGTTGAACCTGGGAGAGTGGAGCCTAAAGTTGAGGTGGACTAAAATATCACATAATAGCCAATTTTATTCAGAGCATCAGACAATTTAAACTCTGAAGGTAAAGGAGAATTACATGAGTAAAGTTCCCATGAGTTCAAGCTGTATGTAATCACAAAAATAAGCCTCACATGGCAAAACACATTTTCCCATGGAGGCATAGAAACAAATAACAATAGTCATTTGTAATGAATAATCTAAAGTAAATTAATTTCTGTTTGCTATACTTGGGAAAGGCAAAAAAGCACATTCTAAGAACAATTCTGTGTTTTTAAAGAAAGTGGGGTCACATGTCTCTTGTCTTGTCTTGTTTGTTTGTTTTGTTTTGTCTTTATTTTTGAATTTTCTCACAAGCCATTGCACAATTCCATTCTTCGACCATGTTTTGACATCTATCCACTGCCCTACCTTAAAGTCTAAAGATTCTGGCCCAGAACTTCTGGTACAAATACAGAGTCAGTCTGTCTCCCACCAAATGAGGTGTCCTGGAACTACATAGTATCTTGAGCTCTTGACTCTAGATAAGGACTCCTAAAATAGTTGTCATGCTACCAGCATTCTCCTAATGGTAAGGTGGCATTCTGCTCCTTGCCTCCATGGAGCACTATCCATATCGACAATGAATCCAGCCCTTGCTAACCAGGAACCACCTGTAGAATTGGCAAGTCTCCTACAGATTTTTGAAGATCAGCGAAGAGAATCTTCTGATCCTATAGCTTTAGCCCTAATTGTATATGTTACACCTAGCCCTAGATGAGCTATAACTACCTAAAATGCTCTATCACATGCAGATGCAGAATGACGCAAGAATGAACACTAAGCATGATTCAGCTGCTGTACAACTTAATGAAGTTGGAATCAGATGTAAGACTTTACTAATCAAAATTAAAAATGGGAATACATTCAGATTGTTTGGCTGTGTATCTATCCCTTATGCCTAATTTATCCAATGAAATGGAAAGAGAAGGAGCATCTCCAAATTGTATGAAGCCAGTATTGCAAAATCTGAAAAAGATTTAATAAGTAAAGTTATTTCCCAAATTCTGTAATGAACATAAAAGTACATATTCACAATAAAATAATTGCAAACTAAATTTAAAAAAATCACCATTATTATCCATCATGAACAGTTGGCTGCATTCCATATATGCAGGGACAATTCAAAATATGCATATAAATATGTGTAATCCATCATATAAGGAGACTCAAGGTTAGAAAATGTGATTATCCCATTAGCCTCAGAAAACATGTTTGACAAAATCCAACATGCCTTCATGATAAAAATCCTGGGGAATCAAGGGATACTGGTAACATACATCCATTTAAAATAATCAAAATGTACCAATTCAACAACCAACATCACCCTAAATAGAGAAAATCTTAAAATTTTTCCACAAAAATTAGGAAGAGTACAAGAATGGTTATTCTCTCTGTTCTTATTCAATATAATTCTTTCCTTAACTAGGGCAATAAGACTAATAAAGAAAATAAAGGGAATAGAAACAAGAAAATAAGAAATCATTACCTACAAACAATATGCTTCTATTACCAAAAGAGTCTAAAAACTTCATCAGAAAATTCCTACATCTGATAAATACATTCAGAAAAGTAGCCAGGATGCACAACTAACACAAAATAATTAGCAGCCTTCATCTGTACCAACAAGAAGCACAGAGAGAAAGAAGGCAGGGAAACAGTACTATTTAAAATAACATTAAAAGCAATCTTGGAATAAATTTATCTGAGGAAATGGAACACTTATATAATAAAAACTTTGACAATGAAAACAGAAATAGAAGATATGCCAAAAGATTTAAGTACCTCCTGTACTCATGATCTGATGGAATTAATATTATTAATATTAATATTATGAAATTATATTCTACCAGAAGCTGTTTAGAGTTGTCACACAAAATTCCATCAAAATTCCAATCCCTTTCTTCATAGAAATTGAAAACTAATCTTAAATTTTATCTAGAAATACACACCCTTATTATATGAGCCAAATGAGATTCTATTAAAGGGTCTCAAGAATTTATTTAGGTACAAGATATGGATAAATACTCATTGATAAAGAACACAATAAAAGTCCTTGCAATCTAGCTGCTGTGTCCTGCTGTTCTGCCCTAGGACCAACCCCTCCTTGCTCTGGCTCTAACCACCTAGAAAGAGAAAGAATGAGAGTATGTGACCCCTCTCCCTCAGTTCTTAAGCAAACACATATGCAGATAAGACCATGCCCTAGGACTTGCTGCCCCAAAAATAATTGGCTAAACCGATTGAAATCTCACAACACTTCCCCCTTTTTCTTTTAAATAAGAAGGTTCTAAGTCTAACATAAAACTATATACAATAAGAACAACTATCAAGTATTATGCAGAAGAAAGAAAAGGTAATAACATAAACAAAAATGAAACTGCAAACAACAAAAATGACATCAAGAAACACATGCTTAATGTTCAGACCACAGGTAATTGGCAAACTGTAGAGATTATTGCAATAGCTCTCCTATCTTGGAAAGTCTAAGTCTTGTACCCAATATCCCCTAGCTAAGATATCAGATGATTGTAACTATAACTATCTAATATTCAACCCTATGAAAGAAATGAGAAGAAAAATAATAGTACCTGACTAAACAGGACATGCAAGCAGGGACCTGCAAAAGATACAAGACATGACAGAAACAGTTGACTGCCTAGACAGTCATCCCATGTTTCTCTGTAACATCGAGGCAACTGTCTTTGGCTATAGGCTTAGAATATATGAAAGACCATTTTCGGAAGCAGGAATATTTGGAAGACTGTCTTATCCTGTCTTGGTAAGGTTCAGCAGTCACTTTTTCTTGTATCCTGTTGTCTGGGTTGGACAGCATTATTGTCAGCAGTTGAGGCAAGAGCAGTTCTATGTCCAATAAGCCAGACATTACAACAAGAAGACAAGCTCAATATGGAGTGTTTTCAGTGCTCATCATTCTCTCAGGAGTAGATTTGTGCTTCAAGGAACAGTCATGTCTCACATTAGCAGAATTCTAAGTTATTAAGACATTTAAATGTCATATTCTGTAGGTCTTTGAAGTGTATGAAGATTACTTATCTAAACAGAATATGTCTTTGTACATCTAGAAAGCTGAACTAGCATAACTATAATTATGACAGATATGGATAAGTATTAACCTGTATTACTTAATAACCTATATAGATTAAAGACTAAAGCTTCACACTATAAAAATAAAAAATCTGTAACGAGATGTACAATATAGGAACTATGACCTCAAAACTGTGACAATATATAAAAATAAGTTAATCAGAGGTAGGAATGGAAAGTGCAAATGACAAAAAATATCCTTAACTTACATCAATATATCAAATATCCTAAATAGAAATAGAAATGTATATACAGTATGACAAGAATAATATTTTAAAATTGTTTTTATTGAGCTATATATTTTCCTCTGCTTCCCTCCCTTTCTCTCCCCTCCCATTCTACCCTCTCCCATAATCCCCATGCTCCCAATTTACTAAGGAGATCTTGACTTTTTCTACTTTCCATGTAGATTAGATCCATGTATGTTTCTCTTAGGGTTCTCTTTGTTATCTAGGTTCTCTGTGACTGTGAATTGTAGACTGGTTTTTCTTTGTTTCATGTCTAAATGTCACTTATGAATGAGTACATATTATATTTATCTTTTTGGGTCTGGATTACTTCACTCAATATGATGTTTTCTAGATCCATCATTTGCTTCCAAATTTCAAGATGTAATTTTTTCCACTATGTAATACTCCAATTTGTAAATGTATCACATTTTCATTATCCATTCTTTGGTCAAAGGGCATTTAGGTTGTTTCCCACTTCTGACTATGACAAGTAATGCTGTTTTAAACATAGTTGAACACATGTCTTTTTGGTATGATTGACCATCCTTTGGGTATATACCCAAGAGTAGTATTGATGGGTCTTGAGGTAGGTTGTATCCTAATTTTCTGAGAAATCACCATACTGATTTCAAGTACCAGTTTGCACTCCCGCCATTAATGGAGGAAGTTTCCATGTACCCCA
>LOJH01010140.1:7178-27557 GCA_001685095.1 Ellobius talpinus
CTCTTCTGGCCTGCAGGCATACACACAGAATATTGTATACATAATATATAAATAAATATTTAAAAAAAAAGATGCGTTGTGTTTGTTTATGTAGCGGAATATTTGTTTAACTATGTAAAGATAGGCTATATTTGTTTATGCTACATTTGTTTAATGATGTAAAGATGTGTTGCTTTGCCTGCCTAAGGCACGTGATTGGTCTAATAAAAAGCTGAACAGCCAATAGCTAGGCAGTAGGGATATGTGGGGCTGGTGGGCAGAGAAAATAAATAGGAGGAAGAATCTGGGGGAAGGGGGCAGGGCCAGCCAACCAGGCAGCTGCCAGCCAGACATGGAGTAGGACATAGAAAATGAAAGAAAGGTAAAAAGCACCAAGGCAAAGTGTAGATGAACAGGCTAATTTAAGTTATAAGAGCTGGTGGGACAAGCATAAGATAAGGCCGAACGTTCATAACTAATAAGAGGTCTTGGTATCATGATTTGGGAGCTGGTTGGTGTGTCAAAAGAAAGCCTGCTGCATTAGTTGTCACTCTGTTGCCAGTCACTGTGCTCTCTCTGCCTCAGTTTCCTCTTCTTGAGATGGGATGATTCACACTAATCTAAGCTAATACAAGGCTGTCAGGAGCACCCACATGTGATGCTATAGCACAGGACAGGCCCAAGGAAACAGTTTAGTCTACCTAGACTCTGGGTAGCAGATGTGTGGACGTTGCCAGATAGTGCCTCTGAAGCAGGTGAAGGACCCTCTGTACTAGATAGTGCCTCTGAAGAAGGTGAAGGACCCTTTGTACTAGATAGTGCCTCTGAAGCAGGTGAAGGACCCTCTGTACTAGATAGTGCCTCTGAAGAAGGTGAAGGACCCTCTGTACTAGTTGCCCAAGGACATTGGGGCAAGCACGCAGGGTCCTTTAGGTTGAGGAGTATGAGTGAGACGATACCTTATTTTTGTTCTGAAGGAGAACTTTGGAGCTGCTTGTTGTAAGACCTGGGTACTGGATACCTTTTTAAAGCTGCTGGTTGAGTCCAGAGTTCTACCTGAGGTAGCATCATGGTTGCTAATGGTTACAGTTGGTGACCTCTCGGGGAAAGTAGGCAAGATTACAGACAGTAAATGACTGGACTGTGTGTGACCTTTTCACTTTATACTCTAAAGTTTAGAGGATGCCAGCTGCTATAGCATACACCCCTCACCAGGTGAGTCACGGTGCACCCTGTGTATGCCTTGTCTTGTCACTGAACTAGACACCTTCCTTAGCATAAGGACCAGACAGCTTAACTTGAGACCCCTTTCTCAGCTTCCAAAAGTGGTCGGTTAATTGTGTGATGCTTGGCTAGTGCTCATTATGAGACACTTTACCTGGCCTAAACCTGGCAGGTACCCTCCTGCTACTGCTGGGGAGGAAAGAGCTAGATCTCCATCACCCAAGAAAAGTACTTCTGTTCCATGACCTGGCCTCCTTCAGCCCTGATGGTAATGAGGTGGCCACATTCTTGGGCCCCATCTATTGTCCCCACCCATGGCCCTGCCCTCCCTCTAGAGCAGGTTGGAGCTGTTTGGGATGGCTGCAGTTCCCTCCCAGTCCCCCACCCTGGGAGCTTAAGGGTCCAAGGTTTTGGATTAAATCTTCTGTTTATGAACTGGGGACAGTCGGAGAGAAAAACTGAAAAAGCTGTAGGCTCCCTCTGCACGTGTCCTCTGCTGCAGCTTGCCTGGGGCATTGTCTTCCTGTTGAGGTCTGATAGTTAGAAAAGCAGGAAGGTAGTACTCTTTTGTTCCCTTCCTTTTCCTATAGCTGGGCTCCCTAGATGCAGCAGCTAGCTACCTGGTGCTGTCCAGCATGTAATGCGGTGGGTCAGTCAAGGGAAGCTGCCATTCTTTCGTTGCCTTACCACAGTCCACACTATCTGTGGCTAGCCCTCCAAGCATCAGAGCCTGGCACTGGTGATGGGGTGCTGCCAGCAAATGACAGAATGCATGGTCTGTGTTCTGCCTCCCAACCTGCCACTCAGGCCCCCAGTCTTCATGAGCCTGAAGGACGCTCTTGCTGAGGTTCTTTGAGTACAGGGATCCCAGTGTGTTTTCCTAGTATGGGCCTACATACTCTGTGGATCAAGAGTGGGCCAGGGACTTCCTATTCCTGCTTCAGTGGACCTTGGTGTCTCTCCCCCATAGGCTCCCCAAAGAGCAATGCTTTGCAGTGTATGGCTGTGCTGTTGGAGTTAGTCCTAGCTCTATTGGGACAGGGAGGCAGGGTGCTCATTTTCTTCTCTACCCAAGGCAGGCAGTACTTTGGTGGGTCAGGTATAGCCATTGCAGGTTCTTCTTGTTGCCAAAAGGTTTTAGTGGATGACTGACATAGAGTGAGCATGGCAAAACCCCTCACTGAAATGCAAGCCATCAGTCTGGTGTCTTAGAAAAGCCAGAGGAGAGAGTTACAAGGCTTCTTCATGGTCTTATTGGGAGGGCTTGCTGTGCCTTAGGGCTCCGGAAGTTGTTCTGCACTTCTGACTGAGGAACCTGTTTGTTTGTGAGGTTTGAGTTGGGTTGGGTGTGGGGAAGGATGGTCATGTAGCTGACTACATGCAGTCAATAAGCCCTAATTAGGCTGTAGTCTGTGCCATGCACAGGAACTTGTTGTCTGGTCAGGCTACTGACAAGTATACCAGTTTCCTGGAGAGGGGGTTATACTTTTTAGATGGAAAACTTGAGGGTCCTGCTTCAGGCCCCAGATCTAGGTAGAGAGTGGAGAGCAAGCTTCTTAGAGGAGGAGGCACCAGACTGAAACCTGAAGGTCTGATCCTGGGTTGTTGAAGGTACAGAGAAGGTGCTCAAGAGAGATGCCCTCGGCTGTCTACCCATCTACCTTTATGAGGCAGTTGGAAGTCTCAGGAAAGGAGCTCTTTAGAGTGTAGAACCCTCAGAAGACTTGAAGGCTAGTAGGAAGTGGAAATTAACCTTTCACAGGATGAGGGATGCTGGTAATGGATGATGACCATCCTCTCTGTACCCATTGCCCTGGGAGGAGAGGCTGCTAAAAACAACCCTCATACTAGCCTTTCTGGCCTTGAGGGAAGGCTGCAGAGTAGAGGCTGCTTTCCCTGTCTGCACACCTCCCTTCCTTCCTCTGCCTGCTGCCTCGTGGCAA
Source organism: Ellobius talpinus (assembly GCA_001685095.1). NCBI lineage: Eukaryota > Metazoa > Chordata > Mammalia > Rodentia > Cricetidae > Ellobius > Ellobius talpinus. The sequence continues at coordinate 10,325 of LOJH01010140.1, forward strand.
GAACTGGGTGAGCCCTGGGTGCCAGCCAGGGCTGGGCCCAGATGGTGGTTTAGGGCCGAGCACAAGGAGGCTCTTGCCTGAGTGGGTGGGGGGGAGGAGCCACGGCTGGGGGAGTAGTTTATGTGTGTGTGTGCATGCATGCATGCGTGTGCTTGTGTGTGTGTGTGTGTGTGTGTGTGTGTATACACTGCCCAGGCTTGTTGAGGGTTGGACCTGAGGGACCCCCTGGGGGGTTTTGTCTTGGTGGACAGGTGCGTGGGTGTGTGTAGGTAGGCATGACACCAGCAGACACCTGTCCCTTCCTTGTCTGTTGCCTGTTGCCTGCAGGGTGTTGGTGGTGGGAGGAGGGGAGCAGGAAGCTGAGGTTTTGTGAGTCATAATCGGCCCCTGCACCTCACCACCTCCAGCTTAGCAGCGACCTTCGTAGTAGTCACATCCTTGATATTTTCTCCATGATTCTAGAGGGATGGGTGTGTTCTCCTGTGGTTGCAGCTCTTGCTTTTAGGGGACCTGGGGATTGTGTACTGTTGTTGGACTTAGGGGTTCAGCACAACTGTCCAAGTGGACCAGGATTGGTGGTTGTGAGGTCATATCCTAGCAGGTCCATTGCACATTGACGTTTTCTAGGACTTAGGCTGAGGTGGGGAGGATCCATGAGAAAACTTATCTTTTCTTTTTTCTTTTCTTTTTTTTTGAGACAGGGTTTCTTGGTATAGCTTTGGCTGTCCTGGAACTACCTATGTAGACCTGGCCTTAAACTCAGAGATCTGCCTGTTTCTGCCTCCTGAATGCTGGTCCTTATAAAGGGTGGGAGAGCACTATGCCCTGGGGATCTTGAAGTTGTATATGCAAGAGGCAAAAGTGAGGAGGCTTGACTTTCTTTCCATACCACAGAGGTTCTCAACCTGTAGGTTGTGACCCCTTTGGGGACCACATGTCAGCTATCCTGCATATCAGATACTTACATTATGATTCACAACAGTAGCAAAGTTACAGTTATGAAGTAGCAATGAAATAATTTTATGGTTGGAGGTCACTATAATGTATTAAAGAGTTGCAGCATTAGGAAGGTTGAGAACCCCTGCCATACCTTATTTCATCTTCAAATGAAGTCGTCATGTGTCATCATTGTTACCATCACTTTGCCTCCTGATTTGGTGGTATGGGGTGAGCCCAGGCAGGAACCTTCACTCCACCTACATAGGCGGTAGTTAGAAGTACATCCCTTGTTGGTACAGACAAAAGGAGCCTGGGAACACCAGTGTTCAAAAGGGCAGGTACCTGCTAAACTCTTGAATTCCGAGACTTGTGCTCTAGGAGGAACTGTCTCTAAGGTACTGTGCATAGGTAGCAATTTGGAGCCATGGTTGGTGTTTCCACCCCTAGCATAAGAGAAGCTGAGGCTTGAATTGCACACAGATAACAGGCATGAGCATGGGCCCAGAGCAGACAGGTGACAGGGATCACCAAAGTACCCAGTGTGTATCCAGACATGCCCACTGTCTGCGTGGTACTCGCTGTCTGGCAGTGGCTGAGGGCTAAAGCTGCAGGTTGACAGTCAGGGAAGATGTTGAATTAACTGGAAGTACTCTGTTCCTCCCTGTGAGGATCCTATACAATGAAAGGTTAGGCTGGACTGTAGGTGGGAGGAGGGATCTAGGGGCTTCTCTATTTTCCTTATGGTGGCCTTGAGGTCTGTAGTTATCCAATGGCCTATCTGCGCAAAAGTTTGCTTAGAGAAATGGTAGATCTGGGAGCCTAGGCTTGTCCTTCAAAAGAGAAGGAGCTATTTCCATCCTGGGCCAGTCTTGATAGTATGAGGAATGGGGAGTGGGAAGTGGGAAGGTGCTCTGACCACCTGCTCTTGTTCTCAGGGAGTGGGGAAGGCCAGGGCCAGATCCTACAGCGCTTCCCGGAGAAGGACTGGGAGGACAACCCTTTCCCCCAGGGCATTGAGCTGGTGAGTGTGGAGGCATAGCATAAGGGTTATCAGGGCTACTGTTGGGGTAGCTGGCCTCACAGGCAGGGTGTCTTGCTCATGTCACTGTGTCCCTTGTATGCTTCACCCTAGATAGTGAGGCCAGAATCCTCCTTCAAGAGGGCTAAGGCTAGGGAGGTTAAGGTATTCCCTGAGTAATGCCCTGCAACTCCAGGCCCTGGCAGTGCAGATGCTTGAGGGCAGGTGGTGGGGAAAAGGGGGCTAATTCTTACTGTAGGTATGGGTGCAGGCACTAACTGCTGATCCCTCCCTGCAGTTTTGCCAGCCCAGTGGGTGGCAGCTATGTCCCGAGAGGAATCCACCAACTTTTTTTGTGGCTGTCCTTACTGACATCAACTCTGAGAGGCACTACTGCGCCTGCTTGACCTTCTGGGAGCCAGTGGAGTCCACACAGGTCAGCGTAAGCTCTGGTGTGCAACATGTGAAGCTGAGCCTTGAGCCATGGCCAGCTTGCTCTACCTCTGGGGGTATGTTCCTGTTGGGGAAGGCTGGGTCTGAGTCACTTCTGTCTTCTACTTGGGCTCATGGAAAGACTCTGATGAGAGCCAGGAGAATGGGTTTCTGTCTGCAGGAAGTGGTGTGCACTGATGATGCCACAGAAAAGGAGGAAGAGACAGATGAAGGAGGCCAGGCACGGCTGTCGTCCACAGCACCAGCCCAGCCTGGCCAGCTTTTTGCTCCAAAGACTCTGGTGCTGGTGTCTCGACTGGACCATACTGAAGTGTTCAGGGTGAGGAGGGCCACCATAGCAGCAAGGCAGTGCGTGGGGTAGCCCTGTCAGCTGTACCACTGTTCCCTATCTGGTTGTTGCAGAATAGCCTTGGTCTCATCTATGCTATCCATGTGGAGGGCCTGAATGTGTGCCTCGAGAACGTGATTGGGAACCTGCTCACATGTACCGTCCCTTTAGCTGGGGGATCTCAGGTAGGTCTTGGAGACAGCTGGATGGCCACAGGCCCTCCTGGTACAGCCATAGGAGGCAGAAGGGGGTGTGGTGGGGAACCTGTTGTGCACTCAGTCTGACTGGCTGAGTACACATAACCCAAGGCCTTAGATACTCCCTTCTGCTTTTGGTGCCATCCTTTGTCATCTCTTCTTAGCCCTGTCTACTTTTTGGGCTTCCCTTTTCACTCTCTGTTCTCTTGTTCATTGGGTGTATGCCTGTCTCTGGATGCTGTTGTCCATGTATCTGTTTCCTACTCTGTGCCCTGTGTCTAATGGTGTCTCTCTGTCTGTCTGTCCTGTGCAGCTGGACTCTGTTGAGGAAGGAGCGGTATGAATTCTTTGTTTCTTCTGCCCACTCAGGCCCTGCCCCACTCAGATCAGAGGCAGACCCCCCCCCCTTACCTTGAGTTTTCTCTGCAGCACTGCTCAGCCAACAGAGGCAGGGTGTGACCTTTCCCTCCAGACGTCTAAGCCAGTCCCATCTCAAGATTTGTCAGCTTACCTGGGGCCAAGCGCTCAGATCTGACACAAGACTGACCATGCTCTAAGCTCTGATCATTTTTTTTTTCTGCAGAGAACCATCTCTTTGGGGGCTGGTGACCGGCAGGTCATTCAGACTCCACTGGTGGACTCCCTGCCTGTCAGCCGCTGTAGTGTGGCCCTACTCTTCCGCCAGCTGGGTGAGACTGCCTCTTATCCCATTCCCAGTTTCCTGTTTTGGGACTGATGCTCAGAGGTGAGGGTGCTCCCTGTGTACTGGAGTAGGAACACAGGCCCTCACCAAGCTTGTCTTTCTTCAGGCATCACCAATGTGCTGTCTTTGTTCTGTGCTGCCCTTACTGAGCACAAAGTCCTATTCTTGTCCAGGAGCTACCAACGTCTTGCAGATGCTTGCAGGGGCCTCTTGGCACTGCTATTCCCTCTCAGATACAGGTACTTTTCTGCCTAGCCCTTCCTCCTGGCCTCCCCTGATCCTCTGTCTACCCTGTATTCTCTGGAGCTGACAGTGTCTTCTGGGCCTGTTGCAGCTTCACTTATGTGCCCATCCTGCCGGCGCAGCTGCTGGAAGTCCTTAGCACACCCACGCCTTTCATTATCGGGGTCAATGCAGCCTTCCAGGCAGAGACTCAGGAGCTGGTAAGGCCTGGGCCTTATGTCGGCATCACTGCCTAGGCTTGCAGCTCTCTCACCACCTGCTTCCTTTGGTGTACAGCTGGACGTGATTATTGCTGATCTTGATGGAGGGACGGTGACTGTCCCTGAGTGTGTGCACATTCCACCCCTGCCAGAGCCACTACAAAGCCAGACCCACAATGTTCTGAGCATGGTGAGGGTTGGGGCCAGGGTGGGGCTGGTGCCTTGGTCTTGTGGGAGCCATCACCTGACAGCCAGGGAACCCAGAGCCTAAGGTCACCATACAGTTGTCCCTGCTCCTCTCTGCTTCCACAGGTCCTGGATCCAGAGCTGGAGTTGGCTGACCTTGCCTTCCCACCCCCTACAACATCTGCTTCCTCCCTGAAGATGCAGGTGGGGGTCACTACTGTTTTGGTGTAGAGATTCCAGTGCCTTTAATGGCCAGGCTGATGGTGCTCAGACACTCAGCCTCCCTCCAAGTTGACCTTGGGCTTCTCTAGCCTAGGCAGGAAGGAGATACACAGATAGGTGTGGTGATTGTGCCTGAGTCAGCCATAGACAAGAGCTGTTTGTTCAGTACTTGTAGGACTCACTTGGCTAAGGAGCACCATAGGGAGAGGCAAAAGGGGGCAGCAGAGGTGCCTGGGAAACCCTGTGTCTGGCTATAAAATGGGTGTGGAGAAAAGTACCCAGGGTCCTTTAATGGACCTGATACTCACTTGCATTGACTTGTTCTTTCAGGACAAGGAGCTTCGTGCTGTCTTTTTGCGGCTTTTTGCTCAGCTCCTGCAAGGTTACCGCTGGTGCCTGCATATTGTTCGCATCCACCCAGAACCCGTCATTCGCTTCCATAAGGTAGGCTGTGGGGCTGGGGTTTGAGCTGGCTCCATGAGTCTGTGAGGAGCTAACTTGTTGGTGTTCTCCAGGCAGCATTCTTAGGCCAGCGTGGGCTGGTGGAGGACGATTTCCTGATGAAGGTGTTGGAGGGCATGGCCTTTGCAGGCTTCGTATCAGAGCGAGGGGTCCCTTACCGTTCCACAGACCTGTTTGATGAGGTACAGCCCTGGCCCTGCCTGTCCACTTGTCCCTCCCCCAACCCACTCAACTGACCCTCATCATCTTGCCTCCTTCCCCCTTAGCTGGTGGCTCATGAGGTTGCACGGATGCGTGCAGATGAGAACCATCCCCACCGTGTCCTGCGTCATGTCCAGGAACTAGCGGAGCAACTTTATAAAAATGTATGGTGGGTGACATGGAGGGCATGCTGCCACTTTGGTCCTGGCCCAGTAGCCAATGCCTGCCTCTGTTCCCTCAGGAAAACCCATACCCAGCTGTGGCAATGCACAAAGTGCAGAGGCCAGGTGAGGCCAGTCACCTGCGGCGGACCCACCGGCCATTCCCCCGGCTAGATGAGGGCACAGTTCAGTGGATTGTGGACCAGGCTGCGGCCAAGATGCAGGGTGCACCCCCAGCTGTCAAAGCTGAGAGGAGGACCACAGTGCCTTCAGGGCCCCCCATGAGTATGTAACTTGAAGGGGAAGACAAGCTGGTTTAGGATGAGTACAAGGCCAGGAGTTAAAGTAAGCATGTCCTGTCTCTTTAGCGGCCATACTAGAGCGATGCAGTGGGCCTCATATCAACAGTGCACGTCGCCTGGAGGTAGTGCGGAATTGCATCTCCTATGTGTTTGAAGGGAAAATGCTTGAAGCAAAGAAGGTAAGGCTTGTCAGATGGAACCTCTAATCTGGGCTTGGGGAGACTCTTAGGAGACTCACTTCTTCCTTCTAGTGTGGTAAAGGCTGAGCCTGTGCAGTGGCTGGGTGGATAGGAGGATGCTTCTACATCTGCGTGGGCAGCAGTATATGTACGCTTTTTATACAGTGTAGACCCGTACATGCCATGGGGTTTCGGGGTGTTTGTTTGTTTGGGGGAGGAGTTTTTCAGATAGGATCTTTGTAGCCCAGGTTGACCTGGAATTCACTAGATAAGCATGGTTGGCTTTGCTCTTACTCTGTCTCGGCCTCTTCCATGCTGAGATTATAGGCATAAGCGACCATGCCTGACTTGGTTGCTTTAATAATTTTTTTGCATCCCATCTGCCCTTATTGTGTTCACAAACACGTCTGGGGTTTTAATAAGAGTTGTGTGGTGTTCCTGTGGGGCCTCCCTCCAGAGCACATGTCCACACTTGCTTGGGAGCCAGCACCATGCACACCTTCTGTCTCTTTCCTCATGAACTGTCTCTGTGGAGCTCCTGGGTCTGCTGGACGATTTAGTCTGCACTAGTCAGTGAAAACCAGAACCTGAGCACACCTGACTTACATTGGCTTTCAGTCTTTTCTGTGCTTGAAGCCTGGGCTTGGCTGCCTCCACTTTGACGCTGGGTACTGCCTTCTCTTCTCCATTTCCCCTATCTCTGCTTCCAGTTGCTTCCAGCTGTACTCAGGGCCCTGAAGGGGCGAGCTGCTCGTCGCTGCCTCGCCCATGAGCTTCACCTGCATGTACAGCAGAACCGTGCAGTTCTAGACCATCAGCAGTTTGACTTTGTCGTCCGCATGATGAATTGCTGCCTGCAGGTGAGGCTGACCTTCATCCACCAGTGATGTCATATGGTGGGTAGACATGGGTTCTCTAGTGGCTCTGTGATTCTGACAGTTATGAGAGACTCTGATCATGATTTGAGAGTGAAAAGGGGGTGCAGGAGTCTCCTGTGTGACCGTGTGATGTGAGGGAGGTCAGTAGTCTATGGAGAATGGGAGCTGAAGGGAGTCCTTGTTGCAACTGACTTTGAAGCCTGAGGCAACAGTTCCAGGCGGCAGTGGTAGGAAATCCTGGTCTGTGATGGCCAGAGAGGTAGGATTGATGTGGATGCTCTCTAAGAGGGGCTCCCTATCACTCACGGCTCTGCTCACAGGACTGTACTTCCCTGGATGAGCATGGAATTGCAGCTGCACTGCTGCCACTGGTCACAGCCTTTTGCCGGGTAAGTGTTGGGAGTGTGGTGGGGCTAGGCTTCCTCTCTAGTCTACTCCTGCCTATGTGCACATAACCTTTTCCAACTTCATTTCTGCAGAAGCTGAGCCCAGGGGTGACACAGTTTGCATACAGCTGTGTGCAGGAGCATGTAGTGTGGAGCACACCACAGTTCTGGGAGGCCATGTTCTATGGGGATGTGCAGACCCATATCCGGGCCTTATACCTGGAGCCTTCTGATGATCGTGTGAGCCCCTCCCAGGTGTGCAGGACTTCTTGGGCCTGGGCTGGGTTGGGGGCAGATACTTTGGTCCCAGCTTACTCGTATGGTCCCGTGACAGGAGGCTGGGGAAACACAGTCTCAGGATGATGAGCGATCTGCCCTGGATGTGGCTTCAGAGCAGCGGCGCCTGTGGCCAACCCTAAGCCGTGAGAAGCAGCAGGAGCTGGTACAGAAGGAGGAAAGCACTGTGTTCAGCCAGGCCATCCACTATGCCAACCGCATGAGCTACCTTCTGCTGCCTCTGGACAGCAGCAAGAGCCGACTGCTGCGGGAGCGGGCAGGGTTGGGAGACCTGGAGAGTGCCAGCAACAGCCTGGTCACCAACAGGTGGGGTGGGGCCAGTGGTGAGGCCTGGGCCAGGGATAAGGCTTCTGGTGGGGTTGTGGGGGTGCTGGTGCCCACACACCCCCTCTTGGCCCAGCATGGCGGGCAGTGTTGCTGAGAGCTATGACACAGAGAGTGGCTTTGAAGATGCAGAGACATGTGATGTAGCTGGGGCTGTGGTCCGCTTCATCAACCGCTTTGTGGACAAGGTCTGCACGGAGAGTGGGGTCACCAGCGACCACCTCAAGGGATTGCATGTCATGGTACCAGGTATGGTGGAACTGGGCTTGGGAGTACTCCTCAGATGGGTGGCTGTAGGGACCCAGGGTATGAGACCTGCTCTCCCCTAGACATTGTCCAGATGCACATTGAGACCCTGGAGGCTGTACACCGAGAGAGCAAGAGGTTACCCCCCATACAGAAGGTGAGTAGTGGCTGACAGGCTGTGGGTACTCGAGGCCTGGATTATGTTCTAAGTTCTGCTGTTTCTTGAACAGCCCAAGCTGCTGAGGCCACGCCTGTTGCCTGGTGAGGAGTGTGTCTTAGACGGCCTTCGAGTGTACCTGCTGCCAGATGGGCGTGAGGAGGGTGTAGGAGGCAGTGGAGGGGGCCCTGCACTACTGCCAGCCGAGGGTGCTGTCTTCCTTACCACATACCGTGTCATCTTCACAGGGATGCCTACTGACCCCCTGGGTAAGCCTTTTTTCTGTGCCTCCCTAGCTCTTGGAGTAGATAAAACTCCCTTTTCCCTTCCCTTTCCTCAAAGAATCAAAGCCCTGGAGGAGATAGGCCAATGTGCTCCTTTCCTACCCACCCAAGACTTCCATATCTGGTACCCTGAGATATGTATTCCTTTCTTCTCCTTTCTCCTCCTTACTGCTTAACCTGTTTAAGTGGGGGAGCAAGTGGTAGTCCGCTCCTTCCCCGTGGCTGCGTTGACTAAGGAGAAGCGCATTAGTGTCCAGACCCCTGTGGACCAGCTTCTGCAGGATGGTCTGCAGCTCCGTTCCTGCACATTCCAGGTGAGTAGACTTTTGTCCCCTGCAGCTAGTGTGAGCTCTATATGTGGGTTCCTGCTAGTAGGTTGTTGACGTGGGGCTGTCACATTGGCTCTCAGCTTGGTATCATGTGACCTTTTGAAGTAGTGGCTTCTGCATATTTGTCTTTATCCTGACAAATAAGCAGAGTCCAAGTTTTGTGTGAACTGTCTAAGCTGAGACCTCATCAAGTAGCAACTGAAATTTTCAGTTTATACGCATTGGTCCCTGAGTTGCATGGACATGATGTCTTTCCTTAAAAGGCACAGTTTGCCTGCTTTGTGGTGTACATGCCATAGGAAGGGAGTCTATGAACTGAATGCTATCTGATTGGGGAAGAGCCTAATGGCCACTTAGAGAGCCCTGAGGGTTTATTTGTCTGACCCAGCTGCTGAAAATGGCCTTTGATGAGGAGGTGGGATCTGACAGTGCCGAGCTCTTCCGCAAGCAGCTACACAAGCTTCGGTACCCACCAGATATCAGGGGTACCTTTGCATTCACACTTGGCTCAGCCCACACACCTGGCCAGCCACCACGGGTTACTAAGGACAAGGCTCCTTCACTCAGGTATGGAGTTGGGTCCCAGAGCCAGAGCAGCCAGGTGCTCACTGTGCACCTAGTATAGTCTTCTGGACTTCCTGCCTTCTCATTGCTCTTGGACTTTTATACCCTAGAACCCTGTCTCGGAACCTGGTGAAGAATGCTAAGAAGACCATTGGGCGGCAGTATGTTACTAGGAAGAAATATAACCCCCCTGGCTGGGAGAATCGGGGCCAGCCACCCCCTGAGGACCAGGAGGACGAGATCTCAGGTGGGAGCAGGGTCAGGGAAATCTGTGTGTTCTTTATCAGAGATGATTCCATGGAGGCTGGGCTGGACTGGGCTTGGTGGGGGGTCTTTAGAGATGGTCCCATGGAGGCTAGGCTGTGTTGAGGGTTTTTAGAGATGGTCCCGTGGAAGCTGGGCTGGGTTGGGGGGGTCTTTAGAGATGGTCCCATGGAGGCTGGCCTGGGTTGAGGGTCTTTAGAGATGGTCCCACAGAGGCTGGGCTGGGTTGAGGGTCTTTAGAGATGGTCCCACAGAGGCTGGGCCGGGTTGGGGGTCTTCAGAGGAGATGACTCCTAACTATACTGTTTGTAGTGTCAGAGGAGCTGGAGCCCAGCACACTGACCCCGTCCTCAGCCCTGAAGCCCTCTGACCGCATGACCATGAGCAGCCTGGTGGAGCGGGCATGTTGCCGTGACTACCAGCGCCTTGGACTAGGTACCCTGAGCAGCAGCCTGAGCCGGGCCAAGTCTGAGCCCTTTCGCATCTCTCCTGTTAATCGCATGTATGCCATTTGTCGCAGGTGAGGGCTGGCTAGGACACACCAGGAAGATTTTGCCAGGGCTGACTAGGGTGGTAGGCAGTGCTTGGATATCTTCCCTGCTTGCCATGGGTCCTAGCTATGGTCCCTGGAGAAACAAGGAGCATGGGCAGGAGGTGGATAGAGGATTGGGCTATAGGTTTGCTGGAGGCACCGGATAAGTATAAAGTGCCTTTGGCCTTCAGATTCTGAGAGCCATGGATCTGTTCCATTGTGCTTACCCTGTTGACTCTTCTTACATACTAGATGGAAGGCTCTGAGGGTAGGCAAAGGGGCAGGACCTTAGAACTACCCTCATGATACCTCCAACTCCTGCAGCTATCCAGGATTGCTGATTGTTCCCCAGAGCATCCAGGACAATGCCCTGCAGCGTGTGTCCCGCTGCTACCGCCAAAACCGCTTCCCTGTGGTCTGCTGGCGCAGTGGGCGCTCCAAGGCTGTGTTGCTACGCTCTGGGGGCCTGCATGGCAAGGGTGTTGTTGGTCTCTTCAAGGCCCAGAATACACCTTCTCCAGGTACTCCTCCTTTGTTCTGCCTGTGTCTGTCTACCCTGCCTGTCCATCTCCATCTCCTGCAGCTGCAGCTTCACCTTCTCCTTTTTCAGGCCAGGCCCAGACAGATTCCAGCAGCTTGGAGCAAGAGAAGTACCTGCAGGCTGTGGTCAGCTCCATGCCCCGTTATGCTGACTCATCAGGACGAAACACCCTTAGTAGCTTCTCCTCCGCCTACATGGGTGGTCACGGTGAGAGGGTGCTTTTGGGTGCATGGTGGCCTTTGAGGCTGTGGCAGTGTTCATGGTGGGCTAACCAGCAGGGGCAGAATTGTCTTGATTGTGGGTGTTGGGTATGGGACAAAGAGAGGGACCCTTCTCCGTGTTCTGGGACAGGGCAGGAATACTGCTCAGACCAGGTGAGTGTCCTGAGGCCCTCTCTCCTCTGACCATAAGCCTGTCCATTCCCTCTCCTTCCTTAGACCAGGACATCTACCAGAGGCCTCTAGGTCTAACAGATGCTCCATCCATACCTTGTTATGTTTGCTTCTGCCTACAGCCCTTGGAACGTCCTTAAAGTCATTTTCTTATCCTTCCTCTATCCTGTCCCCTTCCAACTGTTCCTCTGTCCATTAGTTGGCCTTCATGTTTTTCTGTCCTGGCTCTTTGGGTCTTGTCTGCACTGCTCTCGCTGTCCTTGCCATCCCCTCTCCAATATATACCTCCATGGCAGCCTGAAAGCACTTAAAGGGGTACCAGGCTAACCTTCTTCCCATGCTGGCCTCTGCTTGTAAGGCACCCACACAATTCCCTGCCTGAGAACTGCTATCATCATAATTGTGTGCAGTGTCTTCTGTCATTATGAATTGTCTGTTGTCTGAGGGAGGCCCAGAGATCAGGTGTGTGCCTCTGGCTATTAGTTGAGCCCTTTCTTTTGCTGCCTGGAACTTGCTGCCCAGCATTAGCTTTGGGCTGGCCTGTGTTTGCATAGTGAGTCTAGGTGATAGCACTAAAAGAATGGCACCGTGTGTGTGCTCTTGATGCTAATCTATGAGGGCAGATAACCTGCATCCAGTGCTGGTTGACATGTGAGTTGTGGGTTGTGGGCACTGCTTCTCACGGCCTGGCTGGTAGATGTTGGGGTCCTTAGCAGTTGATTCTTTGATGTACAACTCTAGCCACTAACTTGCATACTAAGCCTAACATGTGTCAAGCTGGGTCTTTGTGCTTGGAAATCTCTCAGCACTAGGTCTGCCAGGCTCTTGAACCATAAGCTACAGAGTCCATCTTACCAAGCTAATGTGACAGTATCGCTTGGGAGTAAGTTGCCCCAATCCATCTTGTTTGCTCAACAGATGGTAGCTGTATGCCAGGCCTTAACCTCAAGTCCCCTGTGTCTCCCTCCCCCATGAAGTTTTGGGGCTTCATGTTCTCTTCAGGGATTAGTTCCTGAAAGCATAGTGGTTCTGATGGCTTTTAGGCTAGTAGCACCTCACATGAACACAGCCATCTTGTAGCCCAGGGTCCTTAAGTCTGTCTGTCTTGTCTATCTGGTTCCTATAAGCTGACTTCCCAGGTCTGTTGTTCTTTTGTTGTTATTTTGAGACAGAGTTTCTTTGTGTAGCCCTGGCTGCCTTGGAACTCACTCTTTAGACCAAGCTGGCCTTGAGCACAGAGATCCACTTTCCTCTGCCTCCCAAGTGTTGAGATTAAAAGTGTGAGCCAGGCTAGGTCTATCATTGCCCACAGCTTTCTGCCCTTAACTCTGTCTGTAACTGCTCTGCCCCAGGCTTCTGCACTCCCTGTTGAGCCCGTGCTTCTCATCTGTTTTCACTAGTGTTTGTCTTTATCTCTTGTTAACATTTGCTGGCCACCGGTGCTGAGGACAGGGCAGCAGGTTTGCTCTCATGGTCACCAGGCGACACCAGTCTGAGGATAGGCCAGATTGACCCATGGTGCAGTTCCCTGGGAATATCTGATTTCTGTGTGGTTAAATGTGTCCTACAGTCTGCTTTTCTGCCAGAAATCCTGAGTGGCACCTTCAGGCAGCATCTTCCTCTCAGAAAGTGTCAGCCTGCACCTTCCCTAGTGTCCCCCTGGACACCTCTAGCCTTCTCTAATGCTACTGTTGCTAGCTCTGGTGTAAATTCAGGGTGTGGGGCCACCCTCCCTGACTGCCCTGTGATGATCAGGAGTCTGGCTTCCCTCAACCCTATGTGGATTTACAGCTTGCAACCTAAGAAGTCTGTTACCATCTGCAGTGCAAGCTGGGTAATTGTCATCTGTAGTGTGTGGTTGTCAGAGAGGTCAGGGTGTGGAAGACTGGCCTTGAGTTTGGCCATAGTGATCCTTGCATTGGATGGGGTAATGTTGTCTTGCCTCACACCTTTTTCTGTGTCCTGCATGAGGCCTCTACATAGATAAACCTGAGGTGTTGACTCAGGCTCCTCCCAGACATTGCCACATTGTCCTAGCCTGTAACTGTGCCTGGTGCAGTCCTAGGACTCAGATCTGCTCGTGTTGTAGGTTAAATTGCCCTCCTAGCCCTCTGGCCTTTCTTTCTTCCTCTTCCAGTTGCTTCTATGTCTCCTCCAGGCTGAGGCTCTCAGGTACTTCTTGTGATTTTTTTGAGAAGGGGATAAGGCTGAACACTTCTATCAGGAATTGTCTATCAAACAGTCCCTGGCTTAAACTAAAGGAAGAGGGTCTAGGGAAAATCTGAAGATAAGGTTGCTTGGAGCTGTTTGGAGAAGAGCCCTGTATTGCAAAGCCTCACCCTTCCCAGCATCATAGACCCTCTATGCCTAGCTGCCCCTGGTGGGAAGAACCCTTGCCTGGACCAGACAAGGGTCCATCCTGCTGCTGACCCCTGGGAGTGGGGCTTGGTGGGAGCTTCTGGCAACCTAGGCCTGGGACCAAACCTGAGCCTTCTCTCTGCTGTGCCCTCAGTGCCCAGCCCCCGAGCCAGGGTCACCACGCTGTCCAACCCTATGGCGGCCTCGGCCTCCAGATGGACTGCGTCCCGAGGTACCGTAATGGGGCTCTCCCCTTACCTGGCACTGATGGCTCCCTAGTATGAATATGTCTTAGGCACTAATATCTCCCTCCACACCCAGCACTAACGCCCCCTTTGTGACGGACTAGCACAACTGCCTCCTCCTAGCCCTAGTTACTCACTTGCCCAGCACCTGAGCCCACTCCAGACACTAACATAGGTCACACCCCATGTGCCTTAGCATCTGTGTGTTCCAGCCCTGCTCCCTCTCATGGCCTGCTGACCACTCTGCCCTGCCTGGAAACTCAGTCCCCTCCCTGGAGGCCAGGCCCAGCCAGCCCCAGGTAAGTGGTGCCCAGACCTCAATCTAGTGCTTACTTGTTATCTCCTTTGCAGGTAAATGGAGCAGTGTCCGAGCCAGTGGTCGCAGCAGTGGGCTTGGTGCTGATGTGGGCTCTAGGCTAGCTGGCAGAGATCTCCTCAGCACCCCCCACACCAATGGCGCTCCACCTGATTCTGGCTTCCTGCGACCACAGCGGGCAGCCCTCTACATCATTGGTGACAAAGCTCAGCTCAAGGTAACTGGGATAGGGGCACAGGGCTAGGCAGGGAACCCAGGGCTAGGTTTGGCTTACAGCTTTTCATTGGCCTTCTTCCAGGGTGTGCGCCCAGATCCCTTGCAACAGTGGGAGCTGGTTCCTATTGAGGTGTTTGAGGCAAGGCAGGTAAAAGCCAGCTTCAAGAAATTGTTGAAGGCCTGTGTACCTGGTTGCCCTGCCGTTGAATCCAGCTCAGCCTCCTTTCTGCGCTCACTGGAGGACTCGGAATGGCTGATTCAGGTCTCTGCACTGTCTCTGCCTCTCTGCCCACCTGAGTGCTAGGTCTACCTCTAGGTCTCAGTTTGCTTATTTGATATGTTGGGTACTAGGAGGAGGGGGAGGTGATGGGCATTTCCTTTGTAGTATCATGGTGCCTGGGAGGCAGCTGACAGTCTGGGCCTATAGGAAATTGGGCAGACCAACAGTGAAAGGTATGTCAGAGCCAGTTTGCTGTGTTCAGGGGGGTTTGATGTCCACTGTGGAACTCAACTTGTGGGACAGGGCCCTCTGCTGCTTTGTCCTTTTTAGAGAATGGAAATGGGTGTTGTGTCACTGGTGCCCTGTGACAGCTAGAGCACTGAGGGATGGGACTTCTGGGCACCTGAAGGGCAGGGACTTAATTCTCATATAGCACTGGCTGACCTAGAGCTGTGGCAATCAGTCCTCATAGGTGCTGGGATTATAGGTATCTTCTACCATACCCAGCAAGGACAGGGACTTCTGAATCTGTCTTCCTTGTCACTGGGGTTCTGGGAGGGGTGGGCAGGCTGGGGGAACGATGCAAGCATGAGCCAAGCAGAGCAGAGCAGATCATGTCTATCCAGTACTGTAGGTACTACTGGCCTTACAAGGATTCTGTGAATTGTGAGCCTCTGGGGCCTAATTGGCTGTAGCGTCCAAAGGTTGTTTGCCCCTGCAGATACACAAGCTGCTGCAGATATCGGTGCTGGTAGTGGAACTGCTAGACTCAGGCTCCTCTGTCCTGGTGAGCCTGGAGGATGGCTGGGACATCACCACTCAGGTTTGTGGCAGATGCCGGGAAGGGGGTCGGGGAGGGTCCTCAGATGTCCTCCTGATATCTGGTGGTGCTGGCAGGTGGTGTCCTTGGTGCAGCTGCTCTCAGACCCCTTCTACCGCACCCTGGAGGGCTTCCGCCTGCTGGTGGAAAAGGAGTGGCTGTCCTTTGGTCATCGTTTCAGCCACCGTGGGGCCCACACCCTAGCTGGGCAGAGCAGTGGCTTCACACCCGTCTTCCTGCAGTTCCTAGACTGTGTACACCAGGTGGGTAGGGAGGCTTGAGGTAGGCAGGTTCCCATGTGGGTAGGCTTGAGCAGTGCTTCTCTGACCTGACCTCTGACCCACTGCTTCATACAGGTCCATTTGCAGTTCCCCATGGA
This sequence comes from Ellobius talpinus, assembly GCA_001685095.1. NCBI lineage: Eukaryota > Metazoa > Chordata > Mammalia > Rodentia > Cricetidae > Ellobius > Ellobius talpinus. Next base: position 25,867 of record LOJH01010140.1, read on the forward strand.
GTTTGAGTTCAGTCAGTTCTACCTCAAGTTCCTTGGTTACCACCATGCATCCCGCCGTTTTCGGACCTTCTTGCTGGACTCTGACTATGAGCGTATTGAGCTGGGTATGTAGGAAGAAGGAAATCTGGGGTAACCCTGGCTTAGAGGGGCCTAAACTCAGTGCTGCTCTTGTGCAGGGCTGCTGTATGAGGAGAAAGGTGAACGCAGGGGCCAGCTGGCATGCAGGTCTGTGTGGGAGTATGTGGACCGGTTGAGCAAGAGGACCCCCATGTTCTACAACTACACATATGCACCCGAGGACACAGAGGTGAATGGGGGCCTGGCTGGGGCAGCAGCTCCTGCATGGCCCAGCTTCTGAACATAGGGCTTGCTCCCAGGTGCTGCGACCCTACAGCAACGTGTCCAATCTGAAAGTGTGGGATTTCTACACTGAGGAGACGCTGGCTGAGGGCCCCCCGTATGACTGGGAGCTGGCCCAGGGGCCCCCTGAGCCTCCAGAAGAGGAACGACCTGATGGAGGTGCTCCTCAGAGCAGGCGCCGTGTGGTATGGCCGTGCTATGACAGCCGCCCTCGAGTCCAGCCTGATGCCATCTCACGCCTGCTAGAGGTGTGTGCTGCCCCAGAGTAGGGCCTGGTCTTCATTTTCCTCCTTCCACTTGTTCAGACACCAGGGCCGTGCCTGTGCATATATGCGTATGTCCCTCAGGGACTAGAGTGGCTCTGACTCTGCTACCATATGAACTGCTTGCTTACTTGGGGTAGTTGTGGTTCCTAGGTCTCTGTCCCATGCTAACAGATGTTTGCAGATAGCAGTGATGAGAAAGCATGTGTCAGATACTCTCAAGACCCAGGACCTGGTTTTTGCTCTTGGCATATGTATATATCCTTTGACCTGGTATATTAGTCAGCTTTGGTCACCGTAAGGAAATACTGGAGATAGGCTAACTTACAAGGTAGAGGAATTTATTTAGCTTGCAGTTTTGGAGGCTCAAGGGCATATACTACTCAGTTCTGATAAGTCTCTGGGCTATGTCACATCATGGCAGAATCTCCCAAGTTCTCTATGTGACCCAAAGACCTTCCACCAGTCCCCACCCCTTGAGATTGCATCACTTCCTATTCTGTTACCCAGGGACTAATCTAACTTTCCCATGGACCTTTGTGGTATAGACCACATCTACACTCTAGTACCTTGCTTTAAGTAACTTAGGCAGCACCAGGGCATTAGTGCAGGCAGGGTTTCTCCAGGAACCATTCTATGTTTGCTTAGTTGTCAGTGAGTAGCAACTCATCTGAGTTCCAGCCCTGGACCTTAGAGAGTCACTGTCACCTCCCACTTGCCACCTTTTCTGGGCATATCTGCTCAGGAATCAGAATCAAACAAGGGCAGAGACCTTTTGAAAGGAAAAAGGGCCAAATGAGTTGTTAGTAGTTGGTGTGTGGTAGTTGGGACAGTGTACAGGGTGGCAGGTCCTGTCTGTGGCATGGCCTCCCTCGTTGGTTCATCGGGCTGAGTAGTCAGAAGGGTGTGGGCCTCAGATCCTAAGCAGGAGAGAGTTTACACTCCTCTGTGCTGGCTGTGTTTCCTTCAAGACTATGTGAGCACTTTAGAGGGACCTGGTCCAAAGAGCTTATTACTAGAAGAGACATGGAGGGGAGAGGGGGGGAGAGAGAGAGAGAGGGAGAGGGA